>JANHFL010003928.1:321564-340502 GCA_032468155.1 Oxyrhabdium leporinum | reverse complement strand
TCAATGTAGACTGACATTTCTTCATACTTGACAGGGTTAAAAATATTTCCACCGTTCAGTCAACCCCTCAATTTCAGTCCTGCTGAAAAGCAGGCTGTAAGGGAAAGAAGAATAAATCTACCCATTTAAGGAATCAGGACAGCCTCACAGGAGGAAAGCCAACTTACAACTTCTACTGCCATTCAAATATAACACAGTAAATGATTTCTTTTCCTGACACTAAGATTGATATTTGTTCCAGGGAGAAAATAAACTGCTAAGTGGCTCCTTTAAATCAGTTATCACCACTCTTCTGCCCTCCCAATGTGATTGACCCCAATTCCCATTATCCCCAATCAGCATGGTCCTACTGGCTCAGGAATGCCAAGGCTGTAACTCCAGTACATCTTAAAGTCTCATCAGACAGGAAACTACCTTAAATATACTAATACCCCTTTCCAGTTTAACCTTTTTTTCCCGGTTTGCATAAGGAGAAAAATAAAGTAGTAAGTGCAATGTCAAATACAGGTAGTCCTCTACTACAACCGTTTCTTTACTGATGGTTCAGAGATATGATCGCCTCAGAAAGAAGTGTCTTGTGACCTGCACTCAAATTACCAGCCACTTTGCCACCCCATAATCACATATTTACTATTTGTATTCATGGCAACCGATTCGCATTTACGACCAGTTGCAGCATTCTGCAGTCATGTAATCATGATCTACGATCTTTTTGGGGAAGTTGGATTTGCTTTACAACCACATGATTCACTTAACAACCATGTCATTTGCTTAACGACCACCACAAAAATTCCCCTAAAATTGGGTCTGACTCGACTTTTGACTGGAACAGGTTCTAACAGAAATTCCGGTCCCAACTGTCATCGTAAATCAGGTACTACTGACATATCCAAGGGGTGACATCTTGTACAGTTGTCCCAATGGAAACAAATCTTGTACATCTTGTACACTTGTCCTTTCTGTTTCTGACAGACTTCAGCCGGGGAAAATGCAAACTGTATTGGCAACTGTGCTGCTTTTCACCATTTTGAATATTTATCCCAGAAGCACAGTCCAAATTTCAGATCACCTTCAGCACTACTTTTTATTGTGGTATTTATATTGGTCCAGAATGTTATAATCTTGTTGCCTTGAAATGAAGAGACAAGCAAAGATGACACAACAATGTTTTGAAAGCAGTGTTGGTTGAAAACAAAATATTAAGTTACTGAAATGGACCCCAGGAGAAACAATGCAGCTCTTTACTGTTTTAACTTCCTAGTATTTTACACATGCTGACAAACTACAAGAGTAAGTATCTTAACAGCTTATATAAGCTGTTTTTTGTGTGTTTTTTTTTTAAATGAAGCCGGTCTGTGCATGTCCATTCGCTCAAGGGCCTTTCATTCAATCTCCGATTTGAGCAGTAAGGGGCAAAATTGTGCTTATTCTGGCATTTAGATCTCCTCCTTTCTATCCACTTGTCAGGATAATCTCCGACTCCCATCCCTACTGCTTTTTTCCCATGTTACAAGTGGCATGAAGCAAAGCTGCTTAATGGGTCACAAGGTTGAAAATAGAAGTTAACTTCATAAAGCGCTGGTATATATTCCCAGTAGAACTGCAGGCATAATTCTTGGCTTTTCTTTTCAACTTTTCAGAGCAGTCAGACGAGTAAGATCTGGTAGGCTTTTGTCTCACCTCGCAACACCACCTGCTCCATGTCTGGAAAAGATCTTAAAACTCCAAAGAAAGGTCAGCACTGACCTGGTGATCAAATATTACTGTAGAAAGCTGGCAGACTATATAAAGAAACATGTCAGGGCTAAACTTCAAAGTTTTCTTCAGCATTTTTTTAAAAAAAATATTTCCAACCCAATGCAACATTTGGGGGGGGGGATATGAACAAGGGGTTGAGACTATGTTTATCCATCAATCGCATGATCCTCCCCCCCAAACTGAATAGAATGGGACCAACTTTGATGTGGGGAGAGAAGCAGCAAAATAAGAATAGAGTTTGAGAAAGGGACAAGTCAGGGCGGAGTCTGTGGAGAAAAACATTGCAGAAAAGTGCAACTCAGTGGGAAAGGCAGTAAGTCAGAATCATGGCTGATTCTGCCATTCTAAGTCTCCTCCCTCCAGAGTAGGAATTATTTTAAGGGGAGGAAAAACAATTCTAGAAACCATGCTCTGCCATCCTTGCCCCATATTGTTTCAATCAATGCAACTTCAGAAGGGGGCAGGAAAATTTAAAGGAAATGCCCAAGCTATGGCTGGTAAATTAAAACTCCATCTGTGGATCTCAAGATGCTTTAAATCAAAATTTAAAGATAAATGGCTGAATAAGTGAAGCTTCTGATGAGGAATATGAGGAAGTTGGTTAATGTGTAAAATACAGTAGTCCTCAACTTACAGCCATTTATTTAGTCACTGAGCAAAGTTACAAAGGCACCAAAAAAAGTGACTTATGACCGTTTTTCACACTTATGACAATTGCAGCATCTCCATGGTCATGTGATAAAAATTCAGGAACTTGGCAACTGGGATGTATTTATGTCCCGGGATCATATGATCACCATTTGTAATCTTAGTCAGCTTCCAAAGTCAATGGGGGAAGCCAGATTCACTTAAAAATCTCATGATTCACTTAAGAACAGTAGTGATTCACTTAACAACTGTGGCAACAAAAAGGTCATATAAATGGGGCAAAATTCACTTAACAACTAACTTGCTTAGCAACAGAAAGTTTGGGCTCAATTGTGGTTGTAAGTCAATGACTGCCAGTAATTGCTACCTCAGAATGGAATTTCATGGGCATCAATGTGCCTATGCTTATTTCATTCCATGGATGGACCAAAATGTCCAAAATGCATTTGTTTTTGTCCAAGAAAGGGCTACTTAAACCAGATTTTTTTGTGCACAGAATGTTTTGCACACCTCTACATGTGATTCCTGAAAGCCAATTTTAGTGGTTAAGGCACCAGGCTAGACACCGGGATATTGTTAGGTCCTAGTTCCACCTTAGGCATTAAGCAGGTGAGTGGCCTTAGGCCAGTCACTCTTGCCCAGCCCTAAGAGGAAGGCAATAGCAAATTACTATTTGTGAAAGCCTTGCCAAGATAACAGCAGGGACTAATCTAGGTAGCTGCTAGAAGTCAAGGTTGATTTGAAGGCATAAAAAAATGTTACTCCAATTTTTTAGAAATTAATAGAATACTTTACCACTGGATTACTAGCACAAGGCCAAAATAACATCTAAAACTGCTCAACAGAATAGTACAAATAAGCGAGAAGAGGAAGATGCAAAAGAATCAGACTTACTGCATTCTGATTCATCAAAATAAATTTGTCTCGGGAATGGCTAATATAGAACTTGTTCTGCAAACTCACTAAAGAGTGGCTTGTCCAAGAAACACAGCCTGAGGCCATCTGGCAACCAATGCCCAACTCCACTACAGTTGGCTATATCAGATGGATATCTATCTATTCTGTTTTCTGCCCAGTCTCTAGACTATAAACACATAAAGGAAAGATTACAGCACAGGTCAAGATCTGAGCAGATTGCATAAACAGGTAAGAATGAATTTAAGTGGGCTCCAGTTAAGCCTTTTCATCTCATTAAAACTGCCTTCATCTTAGACTGTGAGGTTTTAAATTTAATAATAGAACACTACTGCACCTCTCAGTAACCTGATTAATGTTAGAGTAAAGCCGTATCGTGACCATTTCATTCAGATCCAAGGAAGCAATGGGTTGGTTTGTTTTATTTCAAAATCCATGGACTTTGTTTCAGTTTGTTTATTCAGTCAATTTATATGATCACCCATTTGGCAAATGACCTTGGGTGGCTAACAGTATTAAAAGCAATAACAAAAATACATTAAAATCCAATAAACCAGTAAAACACACATTGCATCTCTATACTGCCGGGCACAGTAATTCATAAGACACATATAGAAATTACATTGACTACTCATACAACATTCTGTCCCAGCACTTGAGGGACAAGCCAGGTTCTAGAGCCTCTGTGTAGGCCAACAGGGTTGGGACCTTTTAGATCTTAAGAGGGATGCTTTCCCACAGGGTGGGCACAGTGACAAAGGAGGTATGCTTCCTGGGTCCGGTAAGATGACACTGTTTAATAGAGTGGATCTGGAGCATGACATCCCTGCCCAATCTTGTTGAATAGATAAGAATAATTGGAGACCTTCAAATATACTGGTCCTATATCGTAAGGGCTTTACAGAAAACCAATATGTTGAATTGCACCCAGAAGCCAACCACTAAACAGTGCAGCTCAGGCAACAGTGGGGCTACACATATGTATTAAAATGTGCCCATAACTACCTGTATAAATGTATTATGGACCAGCCAGTTTCTGAGCTCTTCAAATGTAACCTCATGGAGGGTGCATTACAGTAGTCTAGGCAAGAGGTCACTAAAGCATGAGTGACGGAGCCTCTTGATTCAGCACTGGGTGCAACAAGATTAATTTTTATATAAATGTCTTCCTAGGCACAGTTGCCACCTACTCTTGGCCCCATCCAGAACTAAAAATGTAAAATCTAAGTGGTCCCCAAACCCACAACCATTAGGGTAAAGCCTGAGCTTATTCCTCTTCATCTAGACCCCACAGTCTCCAGACACTGAGACAAAACCCTGATAACATTGCTTTAGTAAACAAGGGACAATGTATACCTGGATATCATTAATGTACTGTTGTGTCAATGGATGACCTCTCCCAGCAATTTCACATACATGTTAAACAAAAGAGGGGAGAATATGGAACCCTGCGATACTCCACAAAGAAAAGGCTTGGAGTTAGTTCTATCCTTCTCTTGTTTGGAACTGACCCCCGAAGGAACAAGAAGAATCACTACAACATTTTGCCTCCCATTCTTGACTGCCTGCCTGTGCCAGTCTAGAAGCATAGAAGATGGAAGGTATTGAAAGCCATTGAAAAATCAAGGGTGCCCAAATGGTAGCATCACTGCATCCTGATTCTGCCAGAGGTTATCATCAAATGTGATCACCACCGTTTATTATTATATCCAGGTCTGAAACTCAACCAGAAGGGGTCCAAATAATCTGCTTCTTTTAGGATACTTTGAACTGTGCCCTGATCACCTTCCTCACAACCTTTCCAGAAAACAAGTGGTTGGAGACCAAACAACAGTTGGCTAGAATTGTTAGATCTAGCTATAATTTTTTAAAGAATGGGCAAACAGTGATTCCCTTCAAGGCATGTGGAACCTTTCTCTCCTTCAAGGATGAATTAATTCATCACTGACTGGACTCAACCACATACTATCTCTCAGATGTCTTAAGTAATCTGGAAGGCCATGGATCTAATACACAGATGACCACACTCATAACTCTGCAGAACCTGTCCAGTTCCTTAGAAGAGTTACAACTGGTTAACCTCTCAGATAGCCAAGTCAGTCTATTGCTCCAGTGCTGCTATAAGGTACAATTCAAGTCCAACTTAGAATGATTCTGAGAAATTGTATAGTATTATAGTGGTATTAATACTTGAAGGTATTTCTGCTCAGACTGTATTTGTGAAATTAGCAAGATGTTTTTGTTTTGCTCCATGTAACATTTACATCTTGAGCACTTATGCTGTTGCATATAAATACATCTAATTTAAAAAAAACCTATCCAATATAGCACCTTTTTAAAGATAGCCCAGCAAGAAAAGTGTGTAAATCCCAGCTACAATCTGCAGCTATTTTGCTGCTACTATCAATGAGACATAAAATATGCAAATATAATTGCCAGCTTCTTGCACATTGTCTTTATGCTTCCAAAGGATAAGAGGTCTACCAGCAATGGAAGAACTAGCAGAAGTGTTCATAAGAAGCTGATCTCAGTCATTAAGAAAAGAAAAAAGGTCCTGAAACTACAGGATAATGACCAGAGCAAGTAGTAAAATGATTAAAACTGGAGATGCTGCTATCTCTCACGTTCATTAATATCCACAGAGGTGCAGAGTAACCTGGTTTGCACATCATATCAAGCTTTAGTTGTTTGAATCAACCACAACAGAGAAGATTTACATACCATGGTAAGCAGCCAAAAAACAATGTATGCTTAGGTTTAGTGCAAAATATAAACCCAATATACTTTATATCTCCATCAACCTGATGTTAATGGTAATGAGTTCTAATCCAAAACTAAACTCTGTATGGAAGCTAGATTACAAAAGATGGTGATAGTTATTAATATTTACTCTATACAAATGCTGTTCTCTTGCTAAGAAGCTGCCTGGAAGCTTGGCATTGTTCTCTTAATCTCTCAACCATAAATCAGGAAATATTGGTCAAGTTTAATTGTCAAGTGTTTGTTCTCTAATGGTAGACTAAAGCTTGTCTCCTAAATTCTGTAGATATTCTATGAAAAAGGGAATTTTATGAAAATTCATGGGTAGGGAAAAAAAGGCAACATATATCCAAGAACATGAGGTCAGAAAGTTTTGTCTCTCTCCCCCCCGCCCCCCTTTTTGGGAAGAAGACAGCACCACATTTGATCCTTGGAATGAAATGCAGGGTGGAAGGGTTTTTTCCCCCCTTTAAATGAAACAGACAGGCAGCAGAGTTAACTTCTTATCCCATCTTCTTTCTTTCTTTAGTGAGATAGATAAAAAAGACGGAAAGATTGATACTGTGAACTAAAAGGCAACTTACAGTTGGGTACAAGGTTCACTATTCCTTCGCTAGACCTTGGTTTGGAATAAGTATACCTCACCTGAATCAGACAATTCTGATAATTCAAAACCACAGCTTGCCATCCTCCACATTAGAAACTAATATTATGGAATCAGAGTGTATGAAATGAAAAGGTAGAAGAAACTGGAAGGTAAGGAACATACCAATACAAAATGTGCAGCCAAATTCTGCAGCCAAACTTTAAACACACTCAGGCATATGCAGCTGAAGAATCTTACTATCTACAAAGCAAGGCTCCTCCCCATCATCCAAATTTCAGAACACCATGTGGGAAAGGATACCCGGTCTCTTCTAAGGTAGATTGGGACAAGTTATTATGAAATACCAAGTACCAGGGAATAATTCCCACATTATCAGAAATACTGCTTTAATCTTAATATTATATCTACCCTGGAACTGTAATTATTACAATAAACGTCTTACACCATTTATATTTAACATCTAGAAGTATGTATTACAATAAATTACGAACAGTGCACACATAATTTAGACGTCTTAGAAGGGTGTTTTGTTTTTTTTCTGCTACTAATTGTTGGCTCATTAGATTTAATCTTTTCTTTCTGAAAAGATTCTGAATGATGGACAGATACATGACATGGAAATGCCAACTGTTCCATCTAATTAAAGATAGATATAGTCTATTGTGCTAAACTATATTTGCTGAAGGTACATCCTTATAAAAGGATGTCAGGCGCGAAGAGCCAGATCCACATGAGAAGAGTTCAATTAGCTGTTTTATCGCTTAAGCCTATATACAGGAATCTTCTCAGAATGATGGTTTGCATCTGGGTAAGACAAGATAAGGCATTCAAGGGTGGTCAGACTTTGCCCTCTTGTGCCCATGTAGGGATTCCAGACTAATTCCCTGTTTGACTCCTCCCCCTGGCTTGGTCAGTCTGTCACCAACATGGATGAAGAAAAAATAATTTAATTTAAAAAGATTCCTAGGTAGAAGGCCGAGTAAATTTGAAGATCTTACGAGCCTGTTACTAGGGTAGATATTGCCAGGTCATTGGAACTAACAAGATTCATGAATGAAGGCAAATATACACATCCCAGGATAATATTGCAGTATCCAATCTGAATGGGTCAATGGGACCAAAGGTTTATTCTTACAAGTTTTCAGGTTCATGTTGGAGTCCATCCTCAAGGAACTTCTCTCTCTCCAGAATGTGTTCACTGGGCTGTTGTATACATTTTATAAAAAAAAATATTCGACTTTTAGTCACTCTGAATTCGATTTCTATAGCAATACGTATGAAGTCCAACTGAAAAAAACCTGGGTGTGAGGACTTTATTGGCAAGATGAACATCTAGCTGGATCTTTAGACTTCTCTCTCTATTTTGGTACCAATTAAGAATGAAATGTGGAGGATATATTTATTTATTAAAAGGTTTATTTAATTAAAAAAAAAACTCCAGAAAAGTAGATTTGTTTGGAAGAAGCAGATAGGCACTGTAAAGCTGAATTGGTGATGGTTGTGATGAATGTCAATTCCCAGTGAAGTTTTGAGACAGAAGGATTATTTTGTAATATCCTTTACCAAAGGCAGAAGTTTTACACTAAAAAAAGCATTTTTATTCTAGAAAATTGATTCACAAATAACAGATCTGGACAAACTGCCCAAGTTCATAACATATAATTGTCTTGTAAACCATAACTTGTTGTCTAAGCCGTAACTGGCTGGGTTCATACATTGCCCTGTGCCATAAACTGTAGAGTATAGGAGTCGGCTTGCATTATATGTAAGCCAACACTAAACAAACTACGTTATTTATTGCAGTTTTAAATCACTGGAGTTCAGAACCAACTCTCTAATTTAGTGTGATATGTTAACCCAGCAATGAGGAAAGTAAAGGAGTAAATCAGTATTAGTATAATACTAAATGTATAATGCATGTTAGTAAAAGAACCTGGAAGACTAATGATTAGCTAACCTAATGCAATAACACTATGGATTGACTAACAGAATATAGTGTAATCTCGAGTAATATAGATTCAAATGCAAGCTAATAAAATACTGTATTAAATTATCGCTTCCTATGAGAGAAACACACTGCCCATGCATAGGACTGCAGAATAAATATTACTTTCGCTACAGGACCAAAAAGCCCCTTTGGATAATGTTGTCACTGTACCTTTTGGGGAGGAGGAAAAAAAAATATGCTAAATTAACAAAGTTCCATGCAGGAAAAGAAACTGGCAAAAAAACAAAATAATTACAGGCAGTAGATTTTTACTGAGTTTGGTACCCAAAGAATTATTGCAAATGATCAATGTTTATCAGCCTCACTGAAGGATACAGGTTTCCTATGTTGTTGTACAAAACAACATACACTTCGATATGGAGAAATCCAATATTGTGCAAACAAACAACATCCCCCCCCCCCATTTATTTGCAACTCTCCCACATTGTCAAGAAAAAACCAGTTCTGCAAATTCTCTAAATAGTGTTTTTCAATGGATAACAATGCAACTTCTTTCCTCGACTATTGTGGATAGAAAAGAAAGAAAAGGAGAGAAAAAGAGGAGGGCAAATTAAACAGCTTCCAATCAAATTGGTTGAGATATACTGGTATGCTGGTAATAACCCTGCAGTGGGCAAAAGAAAAGGATTTATTGGGAAGGATGATGCCCCATAGAAGTGGCTGAATAACTGGGACATAGATGTTTCTGGTTTGCTGGCTGTGAGACAGACTTGTTGGGTTAGGACTGTAGAGAAAGTTTCTTTTGACTGAGACGAACAAACTTCATGGCATTCTGTCATTGCAGTGTGAAAAGAGAGTTGATTTTTTTTTTAATCGAGATACTAGCTGGTGAAATGCAACCCCAGGCTTCTCGCCCAAGTTATTATTACAGTTTTTCCTGGTGATGAAATAATCTTATCTACAGTAGATGGTATCTCAACAGTATTACTACAGTTTTTATGTACCCAAAATGACTGTAAGAATGAACATAAAGATTTTTTTTCCTAAAAAAAGGATGATTCCATCCTGATAACACCCAGCCAGGTTCAGTAAGTGGCGAGAGTTTAAAAACAAAAAGATTGAGAACTCGAGGCCTGGATCAGAAATTCATGATATAGAAATTGACTGAATGTCACTAAGGAACTCCCACTCCAGCTACAGAACCCTCCTTCTGTATTTTATCTCAAAAGCTAGTGCTATCAATATTCAATGTGGATTATCAACTGGATCATCATGTGGATTATACAGTATTTTAAACAATTCACTTATCCAGAGGCAAAATCCTTAAACATGCAATTCTAAAGATATTGTTTTCGTGTAATTGGATTGTGAAGTTTTACTTTTATCCATTCAAAAAAGTTTTAGGTCCAAGTGTTGAAAATAACAACAAACATGGCTTTGTAAACAGATCAGGATTTATTTAGCATTGGGGGGGGGGAGGTAAGTATTTGTTCTATGTACTGCTAAAGAAGAAGCAAGAAATTTATCTGTTATTGGGAAAGGATGCCTCTGTATTTTATTTAAAGCTATTTTTTGCATGGCCAATTTGATTCTGAATTGTGACTGTGCTTGCATCTATGGCTTACTGCTCTTAAACTTTACTACACTAGTCACTACAGTATCTGTATTTTTTTTTTCATTTTTTAAAATTATTCCTTGTCCTTTTCACCCATCTGTAAATGTAGTTGCCAAGAAGAATATATGACCTGATCAACAAATTCTTGGGGGGCGGGGGGGGGGAGAGGAAGAGGTATCTTTTGAGAGAGGGATTAATAACATTTCATTAATATTCGTTCATTTAGAATTCTTGTGCTCCTGCTATTTTTTACTAAACTTCAGATTGTTCCTTTTAGCCAATCTTAAATCTATGATAACATTTAAAACAAAAGTCAAAGGCCAATTTCCCTTAAGTTAGAAAGAGCTGAGATTATATTATGTGTTTAAAATAAACCAACGTTAAACAAACTGCATTTAAAAACCTAGCAATTTCATGGCTGTTTTATACTAATAGAGTGCTATTTCCCATTTCCCTTTGTAAAGGGTAATCTGGAAAGGCAGCAACACCAGGGCAGCTTTAGTCTCAAAGCAGAAAGGTTTTAATCTTTTAAGAGTCCCATTCTGTCCACACCACCCCCACTATTAGGAAACACCTCCAGTATTGGGAAACCACTTCAGTCATTCACAGTTTGGAAATTATTCTTGGTCTCTCTGTTAGGCATACATGTTCAATGAGTCTGGCAGTGGTACTTGCTAACATTTACAAACATTCTTATACAAACACACAGAGACTCTCTGCTGAGCTTGCTTTAATATATCCCAAGGAAATAACTTGGCAGGATTGTAAAACTTCACAGCAACCAATTTAAGGGGGGAGGGAATAGAAATATGGAAAGAGGAAGGGCGGTGGGAGGAAAATATTTAAATCATTTTGTGTGCTTTAAGTAGGGGAGGGAAGAAGATGAGAGAAAAAAATCAGATAATATAGCAGTGTACTTGATGAATAGACGTAAAATTTACTCGGTTGCTAAGTCATGTTAGCTCATCAAAATATAGGACATAAAAAAATTGCAGCCATTTGTGCTTTGTGAAATATAAAGTTTTGCTACATGCACATATTCAAGTTTCATGTTCTGGAATAAGTATCAGAAAAAATTGTTGCAAGTCTTAAACAGCCTTTGTCTTTCTGAAGCATGGTATCCTAGCGGCATTGTTCTTGCTCCTGGAATTATGGATTGCTCCTTGAACACACTTAAATGAGAGACTTCCTTTCATAAAAAAATAAAAAACCTGGAAGTGAAGTATCATTTAGGATCCGGGTTTTGAATTAGATACTGATCACAATGGCTCTGTGCAATATGTTTTGAACATATTGAAAAAACAAGGTGATGGAAATCCCCTCTTAAACAGCTGAAGACCAAATACTTCACAGTCAAAAACCAAATCTGATAATGAGAAACATGCAAATAGAAAGCATGTAAAACATGGCTTCTGGAATTCGTTTTAATCCCTTTACATTGCAGTGGCCATAATATCATTTGTCTGAGTAATGAAGTAGTGTACTGCGTATTTGTGTGGCATTTCTGCTTCCCCACATATCATACCCATATGCATTTATGTTTTCACAGCCCATAAGGTGAGATCCACTTCTCTGGATTGCATGATCAAAAAGAGGGAGGACTCAGAAAGGAACCAATGCCAACATTCTGAGCTGCAGTTCAATTCTCTCACCCACAAGGCTGCACAGGGGATTCCGCCCCCCGCTCCACAGTCCCCATTTTTTAACTCAAACTTTTCATTGCTACCTTCTCACACCATACCGAACTGGTCCAGTTCAGTTAATGGTCATAAAGGAATGCAGACCTGGCCTTTGGAATGAGGAAGAAATAAGCAAGCTGTTAAGGGAAGAATTTCAGAAAAAAAATACTGAGTCAGAGAAAGAGGAAAGTGTGAGAAAGAAACCTAAAATAACCCTATCTTGGTTTTGTTTGATATTAGATAAAGAAGGAAACTCTTATAGGCTTTCAAGATTCTGTTACTCTACCACGCAACAATAAAAGCATTCCTGGTATCCATTTTGAGCTTGTTTCATATCTATCTCAAAGGACTGACAATGGTCTTCTAGTATTCATAGTCTCCTACACACTGCCCCAAAGCAAGGGCATTGTTTGACAGATAAGCTGATAATGCAGGATTCCAATAGTCCTCTATCCCCCATTTCTAAATTTGGCTTTTCCTACCCACTAATAGGAACCAATGCTTGTCATGAGCAATCAACATCCAGTGGATTTTAGACTAATACAGGTAGTCCTCAACGTATTTACTACAATTGAGCTCAAAATTCCTGTTGCTAATTGAGACAGTTGTTAAGTAAATTTTGCCCAATTTTATGACCTTTCGTGACACAACTGTTAAGTGAATCACTGCACTTGTTAAGTTAGTAACGTGGTTGTAAATTGAATCTGGCTTCCCCGCCTCTTCCCCATTGCTTGTCAGAAGGCCGCAAAAGATGATGATGTGACCCCATGATAAACCATCATAAACTCACAGCAGTTGCCAAGCATCTGAATTTTGATTACGTGACTGTGGGAATGCTACAATGATCATAAATGTGAAAAACAGTCATAAGTCACATTTTTCAGCGCTGTTGTAACTTTGAACAGCCATTAAACAAATGGTTGTAAGTTGAGGACTACCTGTACATAAGCCCATCAAATAAGATCATGTTCAGTTGTACTTTGTATTCCAAGGTTTTAGTCTTTTAAGCCTTTAAGCTTGGGATGTAGCTAAAAATTTATGTTGAACTGAGCCCAGAGTTCTGAGGGACTTCATCTGACAGCTCTATTCAGGATGAAGAACCACGTAGACCCTTCTTTACATGTGGTTATTTAATCAACTGCAAATTCATCAGACTTGAGTACTGTCTAAATTTATCCATCTTGTCCACAAAATGTATCCATCTTATTCACAAAGATAACACGAGAGACCTTGGCAAACGTTTTACTGAGATTTAAGAAACATTGCAACATTCCCTTCATCTACAAAATTACTTCTGGCATAAAAAGAAGTGAGCTTAATCTGATAAGAGTCATTAGCATTCTTTAGCAGTCGGTAGCATTCTTTTCTACGTGCTCGCAGATGTAGCTTGACAATATGCTTTTGTATCTTGCCCAAGACAGACATTAAGCTAAGTGGTATGTAGTTTCCCGGATCCTCCCTGTCCCCCATTTTGAATATTAGGATTACGTTTGTTCTTCTTCATTTTACCAATTCTCCAGTGGTTTTCAAAGTTTGCAGTCAGTGGTTCTTAGATCACTTCTGCCAGCTCCTTCAATATCTTGATATAATATATCTGACCCTGGAGACCTGAATTCATTTCAAGAAACAAACTTAAGTTCTTACTGTTCCATTATCAACCCCGAGCTGTGTTCCTACCCTTTTGGCAATCGTTTCAGGAAGGGTTCTTTCCCTCTTCTGAGAGAAAACATTGCACAGAAAGTACTAGAAAGTTTACCTTTTCTTGATTCCCATTATTAGCAACAGCAGTAGCACTTAGGCTTATATACCACTTTAAAGTGCCTTACAACAGTGGTCCCCATCCTTTCCGGCTCTCCAGATCAGCAGCAGTGGCGGCAGGGGTTGGGGACCCCTGCTTTACAGCACTCTCTGAAAGGTTTACAGAACCAGCATATTGTCCCCAACAATCTGGGTCCACATTTTACCGATCTCGGAAGGATGGAAGGCTGAGTCAACTTGGAACCGGTCAGGATTGAACTCCTGGCAGTGGGCAGAGTCAGCCACCAAGACTGCATTTAACCACTGCACCACCAGGGCTCTTTTATTAGCTTCCAAACTTTCCTGACCATGGTCTGCTTGAGTCTTATTTTCTTTCAGATATACTTTTCAACCTTTATTATTATATTTGCATTCTTTGCTAACATCATTTCTTTCTGGGTTTTAGTCTTCTTGGCTCCATCCCTACAGGCTTAAACTACCACTTTGTATTCCTTCTGAGTTATCAGCCCTTCTTCCTTTTCTTCTGCATCAACTTTTTGCTTCGTATTAAGCTTATTGTTCGTCTATAAAGGCTTCCTGAAGCAGCTTGCCTTCTTTTAACCATTACCCATATTTACCAATTTACTAAATACTGGTAGGGTGGAAGGTATAGCACATTTAGAGTAGATTACATGGTCTTTGGGTACCTTCTTCTTAGAGAAGGGTCTTCCTACTCCCCTGCTCCTGGAGAATTTTCTAGGTCCCATTCTCCTTGAAGGTCTCATTCTGCTGTCTTTTATGGTATGCTCCACATGCCCTGATGAATCTTAAAACAAGAAATGACCTCCAATTCTTTAGTTTCTCTTCCAGCAAGGAGCTAAGCTCGCTTCTATAAAAATTTGCATACTCTTTTGAGAAGGCAACCACAGCCATATGGCAAGTCACCATTATTTCTCCCTTGGTGTCCATCCATTTCTCGGGTTCCCAGGTCAACTTCTTCCTCTTCCAGCTAAATCTCCCTGTTCCTTAATCTCTCCTGTTCATTCTCTTTAGTCATCATGCCTAACAACCTGCCTATTTCTAAATCAGGGGTGTCCAACCTTGGCAACTTTAAGACTTGTGGATTTCAACTTCCAGAGTTCTGGCTGGGGAATTCTGGGAATTGAAGTCCAAAAGTCTTAAAATTGCCACGGTTTGGACATCCCTGTTCTAAACAGTGCTGCCTGAAATTCAGCTGCTGCTGAGGATTCCAGTTCCGGCTTAGTTGATCACTTGATCAAAGAATCAGTGGCAACTCTAAGCCCCTCCCATTGTAACCATGAACTCAGACTGTGTGCTTGCAAACAACCAAATACAAACAGCCTCAGCCCCCTTCCCCCCAAAAAAACCATGCATAGATCTGTGCAATCAGTCAAACAAATCATCCCCCCAAACTTGGCAGATCAGCTCCCAAATCGACCAGCTCCCTTGTAAAAAGCTCCTGATCCTATTTGCTTGCTCTGCATAGACCACACAGCTGTCTCTTTGTAAACATTAAACTTTGACATTAAACTATTAAAGTTCAGCTCTCTTTATAGGTTTTGGAACCTGGTAGACAGGGTTTTTTTAAAAGTACTGCAGCAGATACCTTTCTCCGCTTTACCCCATTTTCAATATACAAATAACATTCTCAAGCTCAAAAATGTAAAAGGAGAATAAGTACAGTATGCTCAGAAGTGTCAACACAAGGGGATGCCATTGTATGGTAGTAACCAAGCCAAATATAATGCTCCAAATTAAATGGCAAATCAACTGACAGCACGTCAACTGCAATATTTTCCCCTAAAGCACAAACAAGTTGATTTACAGTTTGTTTTTTGTGCAGTGTGTGCATGCCTGCCAACCACACCACACCCACAAACATAAAATGTATGCCTCCTCCAGCCAAACACCTCAGTTTTGAGGCTTCAACATTCATTATGCACTTAAGAAATTTGTGAAATCCAGTTTGGAGAACCATCAGTACTGTCACAGGCACACATGATTCTTACTGGGAACATAAATTTAGTAATGCAGGAATATACACATCAGGAAAAATGGGATAATAAATTAAAAGCATGTGCAGATTTTGGAAGGGTTAAGATTATTTACAAGATTATGAAGTGTTTATATAAAAAAAGCAGGTACCACCAGGACAAATCCATCTTTGCATGTTGGCAAATAAAGCATGTTAGGGCAACAGCAGAAGATGAAAAGGTAAGATAAGAGGAGATTCATAGCTGATGGTCCTGGCTCTAGCTTAAAGTTATAGCAAGAGAAAGAAGCAGCAGAATCCATGGCTATAAAGCTCCCAATACTCTGTCAGAAGTTGTTGAAGAAGAGTCAAGACCATTCCTTGAACCTGGTCATATGGTTCCATTCACACAATACAGGTAGAAGGCCATAGACAAGAAAATAAGCACCTTTCACCCGCCCAGATATTTGGTTTTTCCAGAATCTCCTTTTTAAAGCAGAGTGCGTAGTGCTTGGCTAATGAATTAAGTTCTCTTAAAATCCCAGTCTTTATAAAAGCAGGTTGCTTTGTTAGAACTATCCATGGTGCTGCAATTACCAGCCTTGTATCCCCCAGCCACATGGGTTCCATGCTGAAACTAGGCCAGACCCTCATCTGGAAAGCAGGCTCCCTATCATGGAATTAATAGAAACATGACAAGATGATAAAAGTCTGGGCAGGTCATAACTTACAAACAGACCATTTTTTTTGGCTCAGATTAATGGGTCAGCTAGAGTGAATTATCTACTAAGATCCCAACAGGAAGGCTGCATTCCATCCATTTTCCTAATAATATCATTAGATTGCTATTGTTGTTAAATAGTATTTACTTGTCACCTTTGCTCTGGGAGCTTAAAGTTGATAAATGGACGTTCCCCTTAATTTGATCCACAACAACCCCATGAGCTAGGTTGAACTGAGTGACAGATACCACTCCAAATTCGCTCGATGGTCATGTGTCAACTTGAACCTGGATCTAGGATTCCAGCTCAAAACTTTAACCAATATGCTCCACTGGTTGCTGAATAGCCAATTCAAAGGCCAAAGTTCCTACACTGACTTATACTCCAAAGAATCCATAACAATCCAGACAAATTAATTTTGCCCAAATATTATTAAAAAATGGAATGTGTTAAATATCACTGCATGGCTGTGACTAGCCAGGAAATATAATATAATTTTTCAGCCATGCTAATCCACCAATAGAACATTCATTTCCATTTTACATGTTTTAAAAGTTTATGAATCTCCAACACTGCCAGAAAGAATCAAAATGATCTTCACCAGGGCACATGCAATTAACAGGCTTGAAAATGATGCAAACCCAGGTATTAATTAACTATAAATTTTCATCTAATAATCCCATCAGCAGCAAACACTAGGCGCTCATCCAACAATCAATACTAGCCATTTAAAGACTCCATCTGCCAAAAAAGTTATATAAAATAAATATATAAAACTTTCATTAGATCCTAAAATGGCTTTAGAACAATTAATCTACCATTAATGTATCAGGCAGTATTGTCTGGTTTTATTGCATTGACAATCAACACTATCCATATTTCTCATCACATCCCATGATAGAGTTCTGTTCCAATATTATTCTGAGAGATGAATTATTTCTCATTTTACTGCTGTACTGTTTCCTTCTGGAGCGGTATCTTCTCCTACTTACACAGGCTTTTAAAAAAAAGCTTATAGCTCAAGCTTCATAGTTTTTAAAACAAAAGAAAAGGCAAGGCAACAAAGCTGTTTGGAACAGTAAATTGCCAGAGTTTCTGCAAAGTTGCAAGTACTAAAGCAGATGGACGTTTTCTTGTTGCAACACTTCTACGTACATGTGCTATTACCACCATGTTGCAATTACCAAGGGTCACTCAACCACATGGCTGAACAGCATACTTCCCATCTGGACATACACATGTACTTACTTTTCATCTTTCTTTATCTTTATACATAAAAGCCTCGTGAGATGAATCTACAAAATGGAGCTCCCAAAACCATTTTTTGTTTGATTTTTTTAGAAGGAGGCAGGTTAGGAGAAGTACAACTTCTTCTGGAGAAAAAAACAGCAAAAAACTAGTAAAGTATCATTAACTTTATGTTGAAGAAAAATGGGGAATCTATTGTATTCTTGGTAACATCTGTTGGAAAAGGAAACTAGCTTAATTTATGGAACTATATATACTGTAACCTTATATAATGAAAACAGAACAAGTATCCAAACCTCAGTGCTGATGGTAATATAAAAATATCTAAGAAGAAGAAAATGTTGAATAATCTTGTAATAGATCCCACATTTGTGAAGTATTCTGATCTGTTTTTGCAATCAAATATGACCCAGATCAAAGTCTCAGAATGAAAATCATGGTCACTATATGCATAATTGCTTCAGGGTATTCTGCAGAGTATCCTGTAACCACTATCTATTATTTCCAGAAGATCAGTAACAGAAAGGGTGTTTGTATGCATGTGTGTGTGTAAATTACATTAAATGTTTCTTCTAAATACACTTCCCTACACATTTGGAGGCATGACCTTTGAACATTCCAAAATACAGTAATATTTTAAAAATTATGTTAATTAACATAGTGTACATATTGTGATTGGCTTATAGGGCTTGACTTTTAATACGTGTGTGTGTGTGTGTGTGTATGTTCACATTTCCTTATATATACATAGTGAATAGAGAAAAATGCAAACAAAGGAATCAGTCTTCAAGTAAAATGTGGCATTACTATGTAATATTTAAAGTATAGCATATATTCAAAAGAGGCTAATTTTATGCCTATAAAGGGACATGTGAGCCAAACATTAAAACCCAGGGAGGGTAAAATTTGCAACACTGAATGGGTTTCCCTCTCCCTCTCTCTGATTTGTCTTCCAGACTTCCAAAAGCACACATGAAATTGAAAAGAAAATGATTCCAGAAAGGCAGGCTAGAGAATTAAGAATACATCAGAGGCGATTATACCAAGGAATGTATGAAATTACACCGGAGATTATAGATTCATCTCTACAGGTATAAATACCCCAAATATAGTAATTGACATTGCTATAAATTATCATTTTGGATATCTTGTAAAAAGTTGAAGCAGAATTGACAGAATGTATCTCTCACTCTTCTTGATGACTTGGTCCTTCTGTTTTAATTTTTTTATCTTCGTGTGTGTGTGTGTGTGTGTGTGTGTGTGTGTGTGTGTGTGTGAGAGAGAGAGAGAGAGAGAGAGAGAGAGAGA
>JANHFL010003928.1:276204-302754 GCA_032468155.1 Oxyrhabdium leporinum | reverse complement strand
GAATTTTGATCACATGATGATGGGGATGCTGCAATGGTCATTAAGTGTGAAAAACAGCTATAAGTCACTTTTTTTAGTGCTGTTGTAACTTTGAACGGTTACTAAATGAATTGTTGTAAGTCGAGGTCTACCTGTACAAAAAGACTGCACAAATGGACACACACACACACACACACAAATAAGAACATAGCTTTCTAGTTGCAGTGGTATGTGAAGGATGAAGGGAAGAGATTCTGACCAAGGTATGATCAGAAAAGAGGGGGAGGAACCCACAACTCTTTAGTGGTCTGAAAAATAAATTTAGGAAAGACCTGCCCTAAATGATCAGGCTGTAACTAGAAATGGCTAGAGATCTTACTTTTAGACTTGCAAGGTTCTATTAATGTAACTTTATAATAATGTAGAATTAGCTCATCTGGTGATGTTACCTGTCCAGTTTATCTGGAAGGGTTGACACCATCTGATACACATGGAACAGTAACAAGAAAGTCAGATATAGAAATAAAAGAAAGTCAGATATAGAAATAAAAACAGCTCCTCCTGGGTTCAACCATGCTGATATCAACTCTGTTTCTGTATTTTAGCTGTGTTTGCTTTAATTTCTAAACTGTCTCACTCTAAACCCTCATTGTATGAATTACTTGGGGTAAGAAAAATCCATCAACTGGGGAAATTTCTACCATGTGAAATAGAAAGATTCACCACCAGAAAAAAAATAGACAGATTTATGAAACATAAATATATCAGTCACTGCAAAATTATGATGATTCTGTATTAATTCCAGAACTGAAACCAATATGTCTCTCAACATTAATTCCTGGGAAACACTGTCAAGAGTAACTTCTGTGTTACTTGTGGACTTCCCATTGGCTCCTGGTTGATCACTGAATCTCATCCAAACCAGTTGTGTTCCCATTGGCTCCTGGTTGATCACTGAATCTCATCCAAACCAGTTGTGTGTGTATAAGTACAAATGTTATCAGGAGATCCTGTCCAGTGTTTTTACTGAATTTGAATTTGAATCTGGAGAATGCATAGCTTTTCTTAATCCTGTGGTTTGGAAGATACTCCTTATCTGGGTTGAGACTGCAACTTTCCTTGCCAACAGATTTACAGCTTGAGGGTCACCGTGGCCAACCACATGCTATTTAACTGAGACTGGAGAAGCTGCGATCAGAATGTCTGATAAATTAGTTGCTCCCATTTCTAGAGAAGTGAGAGTCCTGGCATCCATGATTATGGACTGGTAATGTCAGGACTGGTTTAAAGTAACGCATTTTGTAGAACAATCCTGGAACGTGTAGTTTGTCCAGAATGCTGCAAGACAGGTGACAAGTGATGCTTCCAGGAAATACTATATCATTCCTACAATGAAACTGCAATGAAACTGTTTCTCAAGCTCAAATCAAGTTACTGAGAAGGATATAAAAAGTTTTGTGTATCTTTGGACCAGATTATTTAATCTACACAATATAATTGGTCCTGCAATCTTAAATCTTTATTGGAGTATCATTTGCTCCATTGTATGTCTATGATTAACACAGATATGTATTTCTGTCTCTTTTGTAGCTGGGTCTATGCCAGAGCTGAGGCTAGACACAATTGTTACAATTGTGGGTGGGTAGGTGACGAATTAAAGCCATTATTTCAAACTAGCTCTTTGATACCTTTCTAGGCTGGGTATTAATTACTCTTGCATATTGTGACTTGTAATTTATCTAGACCCATGAATAGGGGTAAGGTTTTATGACTTTAAAATAAATAATGTGCACCAATACGCAGGCACACTATGTACTATGTGAAATGCTTGAAGTATAGAGCGAAAATATTTATAAAAGTATTTAGCAAATGTAGCATAAGGGAACAAAGCCTAAGATTTTGCATGACAAAAGGCATCTTGATGTTGCATGGGTGCAAACATGCTTTTAGTCTACACATACTGTACTTTGCCACACTTCTGAGAACTAGAAACTTATTTAGAAACATAACCCCCAAGATTTTTCCCAAAAGGCTATTGTGCCTGTGATAATAAGGTATAACTCTAGTGCAGCAAGTTTCTATATCTAATGTTTATATGTAGGCAGCCCCAACAAAACTAATGGCTTTGAAACTGGACCATTTATCATGCCATGGTCTCATAATTTTGCATACTATAGGGATGGAAGGGTTCAGGTCCACAGCTGCTGGGCACGTCAGATTTATAGAGTGAAAGCACCTGAGCTCTCTCTCCTACTCCTTTGGGGAAACTCCAGTTTTTTAGGACTGATTAATGATACAACGTTAATGTAGCAGCCATTTATCCTGCTTCATAGTTTGAGAAGTTCTACACTGAGCAGATGATGAAGTCCATGGATTTGCAGTGATTTAGCACCTTTAGCTCCAGAGAATTAATGTCTCCAATATGCCAGTAAATCTACTAAATGAAGCAGTTTCTTGATGGCCATTTCTATGATGGATGATCTGAAAGAATGCCAAATTTTATCACTTAGCCCCAAATCTGAAAAGGCAAGGAAAGACAAAGCAGGAAGGGGGCTTCACATTTCAAAACATGGCCCAATTCAGTTTGCAGTGTTTGGGTCTACATTTTCCTTCTCCTAAACTGCATTTGGAATCCTAACCACAGAGAAAGCTCTTCTGGACAACCGATCCCTCATTGCAAAGGGCATCTTCAGGACCCCACAGTTGGTATCCATTCTGTCTCTTAGAGCAAGTGATGTCAACAAGACATTAAATGATAGTTATGAAATGGCAACCAAGCATTTTATCTGATAATCACCAGGGAAAGCCTGAGAAATGACTTAAAAAAAAATCTCATGAGCTCTTGGAAACCACCATGCTAAGGAGTCTATAACAACTCGCCACAGCCAACTTACGGCAGCCAACTCGCCATGGGATAATTTGCCATGGTCTACTTCCCACAGGACAACTTGCTGTGGCTAACTCGCCACAGGACAATTCACTGCAGGGGAAGAGTTGCACTAATATCAAAGAAATAGTGGAATAGGATAATTAAAGAAAGGATGTCAAAGGAGGGACAAAATGAAATGTGAATGACAAAAATTAAAATAATTTTAATTGTAAATAATTAAATTGAATTGTCCTGCAGCGAGTTGTCTTGTGACGAGTTGGCCATGACAAATTGTCCCACTATGAGTTGGCATGGTAAGTTGGCTGTGGGGAATTGGTCATGGCGAGTTGTCCCATTCCGGATGCTAAGGGCTCTGTTCTGCTGGGTTACACAAACAATATAATGGATTCTGCAAAAACTGTTTGGCTGCTTGAGGGAGTCAGGTGTGGAGGTGTCATGTATTCCTCTGGTGCAGTGGCTCAGACTAACAATCATGTGGAAGGTAATCGCCACCAAGTCTTGAGTTATGTGACATTGTGCATGCATATGCAGGAAGAGCAGAATGCACGTGGCATGGAACAGAGCAATTCAGTTAAGAGCTGTGCTTTTGTTCTTGGTTTTCATGATTAGGGGGGAAAAAACTGGATAATCAAAAACAATTGAGCTTTTTGTAATCATTAAGTAAGAGATAATTCTGTAATTGCACTTATATTTGCTGCAAAGGATATTAGAAACTTCTATTTCTTTCTCTTTGCACATTGCTTTTTTCTTCTTTCTTCTTTTACTTTAGTAGTTTGCTTGTTGTAAAACCTTTTATTTAAAAAAAAGGATTGTTCAAATGGCATTGCATGTACACCATCTATAAATTGCATCTGTGAGAGAGTGCACATAGGGTAACAGTTACAGGAAGGTGAGGGTCCTTTATGACTCAGCAGAGATATGTCCTGCATCTATCTCATAAACAAAACAAAACAAAACAAAACAAAACTGCACCCTTCAGAACTGGAATTGTTGTCCCTTTAAATACATTTTAATATACAAACACAAAGAAACCCTTGAATCAAGCTTGATTCCTGCTAATTGCAGGGAGTCCTCATTCAACAACTGGTGACCATTTGAAGTTAAGACAAATTCTGTCCAAAAGCTACTAACGACCTGTTTCTAGAGTTCCAATACCTACACACACAAACACACATGCATACTATAACACACACACATAGTCACATGAATAAATTTGGGTGCTTGGCAACAAGTTCATCTTTACAGCCAGACCGCAGTATTTATTCCATGGCGCATGACCAGGATTTATGATGTTTTTGCTGCCTTTTCAGCCAGTTTCTGAACCCACAGAAATACATGGATTCGCTTAATAAATGTAGCGTTCCTTCAACAACCACCATGTTCACTTAACAATTACAGATTAGCTTAACAACCTCTGCAAAAAAAGTCACAAAATCAAGTCTGATCACAGTGGTACCCTGATTTATGAACATCATGACTTTCAATGGAAATTCCAGGCTCCATTATATTCATACATTGACCACTACATGTGCAATGGAGATACTGATACAGTTCTCTTGGCAACATTACAGAAAATGGACGCAACTTGTCATTACTTTCTTTCAGAATATCTTTTGACAACTAAGACTAGGCTACAATCCCACTATTCCTGTTCGTCACCCATCTAAGGAGGAACCAGGCCCAACCCAGCTTATGTTCAGACTCCAGGCAAAGTCAGTCATACAATAAGCTACAATTAATGAAAACAAACACTGGCTCCCCACCCCTAAAAATCAGAGGAAGCATGCTCGCTTTCAGTGTAAACAATAAAATGTCAAAGTATTCCCAGGGATGGACATACTTACTCAATGGCAGAAAACTTCTCACAGAATGGCCGCACGATAACAGATAAACTAAGTTATGTCAGACAATAGTGCTAAACAATGAGAACATTTCTGATCTAACCAAATAAAAACATAAGTTCAAAAATATCCTAAATAATGTAATTGTTCAGATATCAAGTATGTCAACATCTTATTCTCTGATTCATCCTTATCAAACAGTATTACTGTATTGATGGGTAGGATTCCTAATAAAATCCAAGCAGATCGGTCCCTTATAACAAACTGCAGAAGTTTCCCTGCTGCAGAGACATATGTAACAACATCAGTTTCCGATACCTTACAAAAGTTAGCTTTATAGGTTCTGTAAAAAAAATAATAATGCTGACTCACATGATGACTATGCACACTAATGATTCATATCTCCAAGAATAGCAATGAATATTCACCTCTCTAAACTAACTGGAAATGGCTCCTTAGAAGAGGATGGTACAAAGTTGGAAAAGTTTATTGTAGGTAAGAGTCTTCCTTTATGAGTCAGGCTCTACCTTGCAAGTTCAAGACATAACTAGGTTATAACCCTTTAACCTCTGCTACTTTGCAGTCCTGAGCATTTACTGGAAATTACACTGCTAAGATATTGACTAGCAAAACTCTCACACCAACCAATTTCACTTGTTCTACTACAGGAAAGGAAATACAAAGATGAGAAAGGACAGAAGCAACAGGCATATGTATATCTGGGAAAACAAGGGTATCAAGGGAATATATTGAGAGAACATTGCTGTTCACTGAATAATATAGAAATGAATGCTTCCTGCACTGCTGTAGTAAATCAAATAGTAGCTGGTGAATAGATTATTTAATATGAACAAGATTCTGCCTCACTGTATTTTTAAGCGACCAATGAGTATAGTATTTTCAGGCTTCAAATACAACTCAGACTGTGAAAGAATAGAATCAGCTTTTAACCAACTTCTGTACAGGTAATCCTCGACCACAATTGAGCCCAACATTTCTGTTCCTAGGTGAGACATTTGTTAAGTGAATTTTGTCCCATTTTACAACCTTTCTTGACAGAATTGTTAAGTGAATAACCACCGTTGTTAAATTAGACACACAGCTGTTAGGTGAATCCGGCTTCCCCATTGACTTTGCTCGTCAGAAGGTTGCAAAACAGGATTGCATGACCCCAGGAAACTGCAAGTATCATAAATGTGTGGTCAGTTGCCAAGCTCTTGAATTTTGTTCACATGATTAAGGGGATGCTGCAGCGGTCATCAGTGGGAAAAATGGTCATGGTCACTTTTTTGAGTGCTGCTATAACTTTGAACGGTCATGAAATGAACTGTTGTGATTGAAGGACCACCTGTACTTCTCTATGAAGGACATCCAGCAGATCTATATGTGGATGGGACAAGTGAATTTGTGTTCCATCCCAGGCTACCTCATTCTGATAATGTAAGGTCTTCAGGAAATGAGTAGAACTTCTGAAGCTGAACCTACTGAAGTTTTTCTTCATTAATTCAGGGAGAATAGAAATGGAGAAGGAGAAAGAAAACAGAACTGGGCAGTTCCTTCCATGCTGATAGATGGGTAGGTCAGGATAAGATAGAGATTTGTAGGATGGGATTTTGTCGTGCAACCTCATCTCTGTATCGCTTTATTAAAATCAGAAGACCAGGAATATTTTTAATGATTCAAGATGAGGAAAATACATGCTATTCCTCAGGACGAGATATATACATTCAAATATCACAAGGCAACTCCTACACTATTTAATAATTACACTGAAGTATCCTCTAGCCTTCCTTCCACTTCCAAGCACAGAATATAAAAAAAACCCCAAACAATGAAGACGAATAAGAGAGTAGTAGGTGCAGACAACCAAGTAACTTGGTTGCAAAAGAATTAGAGCAAATGTTATTGTGCGTATGCTGAGTATATTTTGCAATGTCTTTGTAGATACTACTGAATTCTATGCCTATCAGAGGGGCAGATAATGCAAAGGTTATAAAGGCAAAGAGTTAGATGGGTGGCCTATAATGTTTTTAATAAATAAATCAAGATTTCACAAATTATATTGGGTCCCGGTCTTGGGATTAGAATCTTTAACTCAGCTAGTAACTTAACTTACATCACTTTGTATTCCTAAAGAGTGACCTATGCATGGCAACAAGACTATGATTCAGATGTTAAATCTGCTTACACTTCCCAATGTATTAAATGAAAAGAGAAGCATAACTTTACAATGGATGAAAGAGATCAGTCTCACATGAGAATGCAATCCTCCAAGCCATGCTGATGGTATTTCACATTATTTCCTTACTATAGGCCAGGGGTATCAAACTGGCAGCCCATGGTCTAGATGCAGGCCACGCCCACACCAGCTCCGCAAACGGAAATAACGTTGCAATATGTCACATGATTGCAACGTGACGCTGCGAGTTTGACACCCGTGCTAGAGGTCAATACAGGAGCCAGTAACATTTGAAGGATCCCATCACCCATCAAGTCATAATGAAGGAAGCACTACATTTTAAAGTATAATGCAAAGTATCACTAGCAGAAAACCACTTATATAAATTATAGGATTCATATAAAACATGTCATCCAAAGCAGTATCACACACAGATGGTAGTTAAGTAATTTTAAACTCTGGCCTTCATGGTTTTATTGAGGTCTCTTCTTTACAGTAGGTTTTACTTCTCTTATTTCCAAATGTAATTTAGCCAACATGCTACATTTGGGGGTTCTCTTGCTTACTCTCTGAATGGCCCCAGGGTTACTTCCTCAAAGTCCTGTAAATATTCCCACACCTTCTGACCATATGTAGCATAGCTGTATACAAGTAGTCTTTGACTTATAACAGTTCTAAATATCTTTGACTTCCAGCTTAAGGTGTCCACAATGATAGATTTATGAAATGAAGGAAGGAAGGCATAGGTAAGCCTGACTCCCCAGGCCACCATTATAGTTGCAAAATAATCCAGAGAAATGACAACATACATTGCAATCAGTTGTTAGATTAAGAAGGGAGCATAACTTCTTCTGTTCCCAAAACAAAGCAGCAACCCTCTGAATCGGGCTACACAATCTAATTGTTTTAAATCATTCAGATTACCAAAATCAATCCCCATGTTTTCTCTTTTTGAAAATTTCAGCCTGGTCCTGCCCTTCGCAAAACAAATAAAGAAGATGGACGGAGAACAAATAGATTGTGGACAATAAACACACTGATATGCATGTTTCCAATAACTACCTACTGCATTTTATTTTATTAATGATTGACTATTGTTGCTGTTGAAACCCGGAATTCTGAAACCCTAAATCATAAGCACTACGCTAATGAAGTCACGGTTTTTTGGCAGCTGATAATCCCTTAGAGATCTGTATTAATGGCTTTTCATAAAGTGACTGCTTTTAACAACTGCTGAACACAACGGTGCTTGTGTCAGGTAGGTGAGTATTTGCATAGCTTGCCTTTATTTTTTTCCAGGCTACCACATTCCTGATTTAAAAGTGGCAAAAAACGGTGACATAATCATTTGAGGGATTTCCCTTTGGGGAAAAACCAGTCAGAAAAGAATGGCTGGTGTCAATAGAGCTTTTCCATCTGCTCCCCCCTCCCCCAGATGTGGTCTTGAGTCTTAGGTGACACTAAGCCCCAAAAGTCAATGAGCATCTGTTCTTTTCCTCCACCCACTACAATCTGCCCCAAACTGCCGGTTCGACAGCCATCAATCAAGCAATAATATGCTGACCACAGGACCCAGTGGGACATCATTTTCTAAGTCAAATGCAGCAGTTAGCATAAATAAAACACTTCACCATGGTGGTATGTGTGTGTTTCTCTCTCTCTCTCTCTCTCTCTTTCTCTCTCTCTTTTTCTCTCTCTCTCTTTCCTCCTAATGATTCTGCAGCTGCTGTTAAGAACTCTGCATGCAATGAAAGTGAGAAAAATAGGCAGGGCAGAATGGCTATTCTGCACTTCTGAGTCATAACAATTATGAAGTGATAAGAACCATTTTCCATGAATTTTTAAGGACCAGTTATCCTGCACTGAGACCTTCCCCAAGTAAAAGGGAGATGGATCGGAGTAGGATTGACAGCTATTTTTTATCCTAATAGACAAGCACAATTAACCAAGGCTGGAAGCTACCTGCACTTCAGTTTTGATATTCTAGAGCTCCGGACTTGGGCTTCGTAAGTTTAGTTTAATGGCTCAGAAATCAGCAAAAATGAGGAGGACTTCCTCGCCAATCACACACTATCAAATATTTGAACACTGGAAAGCTGCATAGAAGTATTTTTTTTAATAAATATATTTTCTTTAAAATGATTATCCAGGCATTATGCGTAACATGCCAAACATTGCTAAGTACAACAGAGCGTAGGTTAAAAAAAAGTATCACAAGGATAACTATTTTGTTTTAGCAGTTGAAATGTATTGAATGTCAATATTTTATGTGAAACCAATCAATTCAATTTTATGATCTGATTAAGCTTTAGGCAAAAAGCGGTCCTAGGTATGTAGTTAATTTGTAATTCTGTTGTTTATCTCATAATTGGTGCTACCATTATGTTCTGTTTTAACACTATCATCACACTGCTAATTTAAAGTTGACACTTGTACACAAAAATGTGTTGCACACTCCTACGTATTTCAGATGTCAGAATGCGCATATCTGCTTGTGTAGTGGAGAGTGTTCTAGCATTACATTTGAGGACTCATCACTAGATGGCACCCACAACTGATCTGCATGCACAGCTTCCAGCCCAGCCAAAAAAGTGTTGAAGGCATACTTGATGCATCATGAATACAATCAAAAGCAACTCAAAACTGTTCAACCCTCCTGGAAACTAAAAGGAATTTAACTGCAATAGTGAAGTGCTTGTATCCTATTGATATCAGCCAAAACCTTAGCCTAAGTTGCTTGTTTCCCTTTTCTTTAGAAAATCTACATGTATGAGTTGTGAAATATATAAAAAAACATGAACAATTAAGATCTGCAGCCAAGGGTAGCTTCATTGGGAACTATAATCAATAACCTTGTGGTTTCCTGATATTTTGAATTATAATACAACCAATGCATATTTTTTTTACTATTGCCAGGCTAGCTGAGGTTATCCCAAATTCTTGATTGATTTCGCTGGAGGAAGAGTTAATGTGATGTTAATAGATTAGATTGTGACAGGTTGAAGTCTACCCTCAGCCACGGAAGTTCACTGCTGACTTTGGACCAGTTTCTTCTCTCAGACCCATGTACCTCAAAGGATGGTTGATGTAGGGGAGAATGTATCCTGCATTGATCTCTTCAATGAAAGATGGGATCTAACTAATAAACTCATAAGAAATTGCCAATAAATACAGAATTTGTTTGATGAAGAATGAAACACTAAAAGCAAGTAATCAAATACATACAAGGAAACAAATCTGCATGAAAACCTGTTTCCAATTTTTAGACAGAAATAAAAGCTTTTCAAGGTTCTCCTACTTTCGTTACATACACAAAAGGCAACACCAGAGCACAGTAGTTGGGTGCATATGAATATTAACTAATGCTGCCAACTCCACTAAAGGAAAAACAAGCTCAGAGCAAATTATAGTAAAAAAGGAAAGTCTAAAGTCATAAAAAATAATTGTAAGAATAGAGAGCTGCTTACATATTCCTATCTTGCTCCATCTAATATCAAATGACAGAACATTGGTACATGACAGAAATAAAATGAGATCAACATATTCAGGTTTCATTAAATCACATCCTCTGGAACGAACGCATTGCTCATCTGCAAATGTGACATGAACTAGATCTTGTCTCCAGTGCAATAATCCCTCTGAACTCTTAGGACCTCAGATTCCTTATTAAAAAGAGAGAAAGAGACACTAAGTTTCTAGTCTTCAATGCTGCTGAGGACCAGGTAACATACACAAGTTCTGAACAGATTTTATTGCAACATATACAGCAGTTTCGATAACATTTAATTCTCTATGACAAACGGCAAATTCATGATTTGCAAAGTATTATCCTATTAAAGTATTAAACTACTGTCAGAAGGATAGAATCAATATCACCAGAAGTGATACTACTGCTTTATAGTGCCTTGGTAAGACCATACTTGCATTACTGCATCCAATGTAGTATATACACGATATAAAAAAAGATGTTGAAACTCTGAAAAAAAGAGTCAGAGAAGAGCGACAAAAATTATTGGGGGGCTGAAGACTAAAACATATGAAGAATGGTGCAGGATCTGGTATGTTCAGGCTAGTGAAAAGAAGAATTAGGGGTGACATGATAGCAATGTTCCAATATTTGAGAGGCTGCCATAAAGAAGAGGGCATCAACTTATTTTCCAAAGCACCAAAAGGCAAGAAAAAGAAGCAATGGATGGAAACTGAACAAAGAGAGAAGTAACCTAGAACTGAGGAGAAATTTCCTGACAGTAAGTACAATCAACCAGTGGAAACAGCTTGCCTTCAGAAATTATGGGTGCTCCCATAATCCAGGAGACTGGAAAGCCATTTGTCTGGAATGGTACAGGATCTCCTGCTTGAGCAGGAGGTTAGACTAGAAAATCAGGATCCCTTCCAATTCAGTTATTCTGCTATCCACAAAATAGGAAGACTATAGTTTGCTAGGGTACCTTTTTAAATACAGGAGAACATTGAACCTGGTTTTCCACAACTCCCATTATCCAAACTCTATGCATGGACCACATTCTCACTCCGTGCCCCCTCACCAGTAAAACATTGTAAACAGTGCCCCAATGGATATTACTTAGAAGAAACTACATGAGTTCTATCTTGTGGTGCCACTGCAGACTCTGGATGTGTTTATATAGTACTCCTTCCAACAATATTGTTGTTATCAATCCTTGCTGCTATACTCAAAGCCAAGTCTCTTGTAAAATATTTTCATTTTCACATCTTCAACCAAACAGAAAGAAAAAAACTGCATCCCTTAAGTTCACAAATGCCCTTTCACAATTGGTGTGTTGCATGTCCCGAAACATTAATTCAATTTACAAGTACGTTCTTTTGTTCTATGGTGTCAGTTCACAATATACTTTCTCATCAAGTAATCATTCTAAAGAAACATATAAAATTGTTAGATCTGGGCCACTGGAACATGGTAGTAGTCTTTTACCTTTGGTTGAAAGACTCAAACATTAGGAGATCATTATGTGATCAATTAAAATCTCTTGGCTTAATTGGATTTCTAGAAAGCTTCTACAGTTATCTTCTGATTAAGCTACTTTCAGGAAAAGGTTATCATTTCTTTGACATCAGTCACTGAACAAACTTCCTTTACACCCTGAAAACCTACTTAAAACTATAGAAAGTGGCCTTATTAGCAAATGGGAAGGTTCAATATTCACATTACAGTAAATACATTAGTTTACCTGACACTTCATTACAAGAGAAACACAGTCTTTCTTCCTATTCTAAAATATGCAATTACCGTATTTTTTTGCACTCTAAGACACACCTGACCATAAGACGCACCTAGGTTTAGAAGAGGAAAACAAGAAAACAAATATTCTGAACCGGAGCCCGAGAGGGCCACAGATAGGTGTCCTCTCATGTGCCAGCTCTGCCTATTGACTCCTGCACTGAGGAAAAGAGACAAAGAGGCAGGCAATGACAAAGACAGAAGAGGTGGGGTTCGGCACTGTAAAAGGACCCTGCTGCCGCAGCCCGGCTGCTATTCATCAAAGGACTGGCACTGTGATGCAATATTCGCTCCAGAAGATGCACAGACATTTCCACCTAATTTTTTGGAGGGGAAAGTGCATCTTATGGAGCGAAAAATATGGTAATTGCTTAAAAAAGAAAAGTTGACCAGTCTGAAGGAAAGAGGAATTATTTCATATGTTATTGAACAGAAAATTGCTCTTCTAAAGCAGCATAATCTATGCATGTTTAGTACTACATATTCCTAACTACCGTATTATTCGGAGTATAAGACGCACTTTTTCCACCCCCAAAAGTGGGTGGAAATGTCTGTGCATCTTATACACTGAATGTTGCTAAAGCCCCTATGATCTAAGAATGATCAATATGGAGTAAAGATTTTAGACCTAATTCAGGGGAATTCAGAAAGCTAAATGATTCTGCTTGTTCTGAAGACACTGATTTTCAAGTGTCTTCACCCTTGTTCAAATACATGGCTATGGGATTGGTTACGGGATCAAGAGATCATCACCCCTACCATCACCCTCTTCTCAAAATATTATCCTGCTCTAAGACAACTATAGACTTTGCAGTCTCAAAGCCATTCAAACAAGCCCATCGAAGGTATGAAGATAATTTATATTCAGTCCCTCCTACACAGATTCCAAAGTCAAATTCCACTTTGAAATTATAAGGACCATCCGATAATCCATAAAACAATATCCAGATGCCACACATGTAAAGACGTCTTCAGACTACAAATCCTCCAAATACTTAAGAGCATTCCAGAAATCATGGGCTACAAGTATAAGAATCTGGAGGGCATATGCTTGGAAATGACGTATCCAATTTGAAAGTACTACAATGAGAAACTTCTTCATGCTCAACAACTTCTACATCCACTTTCCCATTTTTGCCTAAATGCCACTCACAGCCATTTCAAAGTCTAGTTGTTAATAAAGAAACCAAGCATCTCAGCTAATCCAATCTCATTTCCCACTTAGCTGCTTTGAGTCTAAAATAACCTTTCACCTTGGAAACACTGCACAGAAAATTCTTTGCCATGAGCAACCAAGGCATCTGCTTTCATAATAAATCAAGAAAGTGAATTGTTTAAATGTAGACTATCTAAATCCAGAGTTCGATTCCGATAAGATAGTTTGGAGAGATTTTAGGCATGTAATGTAAGCTTGTTTAAGATCAGAACCTGCTCCATAGTAACGTGCTTGTAGCCTTATTAATACCTATTAAGCAGGTTTCCAGATTTTAGTAGTATGCTCTTACACTCATTAACATACTTTTCAAAGCCCAGAGATGCTGCTGTGTACCTTCAAGAGTAAAGGAAGAGCATGCAGAAATAGAAATAGCATTTAAACTTATATACTGCTTCACAGTACTTTACAGCCCTCTCGAAGTGGTTTACAGAGTCAGCATATTGTCCCCAACAATCTGGTCCTCATTTTATCAACCTTGGAAGGATGGAAGGCTGAGTCAACCTTGAGCTTGATGAGATTCGAATTGCCAAATAGCAGGCAGCCGGCAGTCGGCAGACGTAGCCTGCTGTACTGCACTCTAATCACTGCGCCACCACTACCATGCACTTTATATGCAAAACTGAGCATTTCTGATGAATAAAGGACAGGTAGTCCTTGACTTATGACCATAATTGAGCCCAAAATGTATGTTGCTAAGTGAGAAATTTGTTAAATGAGTTTTGCCTGGCTTCCCTATTGACTTTGCTTATCAGAAAGTCAAAAAAGAAGATCACATGACCCGGGGACAGTGCAACTATCATAAATATGAGCCAATTGGCAAGCATCTGAATTGAATCACGTGACCATGGGAATGCTGAAACGGTCATAATTGTGAAAAATGATCGCAAGTCACTTTTTTTCAGTGCTGTTGTAACTTTGAACAGTCATTAAATGAACTGTTGTGAGTCAAGGACTACCTGTAAGCCATTAGTTATTTTGGACAGATCCTGACGGAACCACTATTGCTGCAGCAGAGCTACAAGGATGCAAGAGTTGGATAAAACTCAAAGGCCTGTTGATTTCCTGGTCAATTAAATGCTCAGAGATATAACAAAATGCCTGTACTCTAAAGCAGACGTCTCCGTCCCCTTTTCTACTGGTGGAACACACAAGTTTTGGGAACACAATTCTAGGTACTCTTATAATATGTAATCAGCAGAATAGGCTCCCCACTCATGAAATGGTTGTCAGGAAGTTATCAATTTTACCTCCATCTTCTCTAGACCCCTCTGACAGGAAATTCCTTCCTTCACTTCTCACCTTTTGTTGTTTTGAGCCAAAAGGCACACTTTCAAATATATCACTGGGTTGTAGCTGCACGTAATTTTTATTAAGCCCACAAGTGCTTCAAAGGATACACTTGGACATTTAAGATAAACCCGGAGGCCAGTGTTTCATTTTGCAGCATGCAATTTTAATATTTTCAAAATATTAAAAATTGTGCAATCTGGAAGGTGCCAGGAAAATTCTTACAGTAAACTGGAAGCCCCATATGCCAAATTCTAAAAATAGCTTACAAACAATGAGATACGAGAAATTCGGCCCTTAAACATCCAGCCTGGGTGAATCCCATCCAGACCAAGCATTAAATTCAATTTCAGGAGGAAAACATCTTGAAGGAAGCCCCAAATTAAGGGCCATTAGAAGAAATAGGAAATGGATAGAAAAGAACCATTAGAACAGATCCACAATATCTGCAGGGCAGTGGGTAAATTCAGAAGTACACCTTGTAGGCTATTATTAAATATCTGGCTTGCAGGAGACTATGCATTAACACATTTGCTATCAGGAATACTGACCATCCATCACAAAACAGTCATCTTCCAAGGAAGATCAGTAGAAAGAAAGATGAAATCTAGGACGCAAAACCCAAAGCATTACTTTTCTAGCCATCTTTCTCTAACAGCAAAATATTCCTTTCCAGAAGTTAAATTGTTGTAGCCCAGAAACAAATAGCTCAATCTGGAAATTGTGTAAAATACATAGGTGGGATTAAAGTCCCAGGACTCAAATAATATGACTAGTTTCATGAACTACAACCAAATATTCACTTTGCCAAAATACAATGTGATGCTCAGAAGGGGATACAAAGGCTATAACAGTCATACATCACATCAATCCCTAATTTGCCTTACTTTGGATTTAACACACTCTGAAGTCAACCAGTGTGTTTTATTTAACAAATTTATGACTTTAAAAATCCTAGCCTGACATATGCAAAGAAAAGAAAAAAAATGTATCCTTACAGTTCTTGCTTACTTGGAAACACCCCCATAGTTTTAATGTTCTCTTTTTAAAAAACTAAAGCACTATTTTTAATCCTTTTCAAGTATACTTTTTTCAAGTATATATCAGTGTATATGAGAATACTAAGAGCATAGAAGCTTCAAGGGCAAGTACCATGGGCAACTAGGAGCTAATTTTATATTGTGCCTCTACTTTCAACAAAAAGATTGGATGGATGTTTTCAAATACTCATGGTTCTCTTGTAAGTTGTTTCTGGAAAATGGATGTCCAGTGGAAGAAATCTTTTTAAAAAATGATCTGAGCTGAGCAAACACATTCCACCAACCCTCTGTGTTAGCCCCAACACTTCCTGAAATGCATTCAAGATGTTCTCCCTTATTCTAACTACAGAATAAAGTTAACCATATAAGAAAGGGTAAGAAAATATCAAAATGGAGCATTAGGCAGCAGAAACCTGCCATTTTTAGCTTCCTTTTTTTTTTCTGGTGGCTGTAAAGCGCTAGAAGGTATTCTTATAATAAGTGGTTTTAGTAATGGATGGTTTAGAGCAGGGGTGTCAAACTGCCGGTCTGCAGGCTGGATGCATCACGCACAGGCCACACCTACCCCAGCTCCACAAAGGCAAAAAACATTGCGATGCATCAAGATACGTCATATGATGCGATCGAGTTTGACATCCATGGTTTAGAGCATACAATCCCTTTCACTTAATTTTTCTTCACTGAAATCTTTTAGTTGATAGAGAGGGCAGAAGTTAGGTAGATAGAAAATAAAATGTCAGCAAGCAGTAAATACATAGGTACCTTAGCACAAGATGATAATTTGCAGAAGACTTCAGTCATAAAAATAAATACCTGATTTAATAGACCTCACTTTAATGGATTTTAGATTTAAGAGACAAAAATCAGCTAAATCTAAGTTTTTTTCATATTTGGAAAACAACGTTTTGGAAAATAACATTTTTCACCCCAAACAACAGGTATTGTTTAGCAACACAAGATGAAAAATGTTTGCTGCTTCCCTTCAAGCTAGGCATTCAGCATCTCTTGCAAAGTAGCTTTTCTCCTGTCTATGCATGAATTTTGACTCAAATAATTCACCAATTAAAAGAAACCCCTTTCCCCTATGGCTATTAAACCGTGGATTTACTGAAATATATTCATGTCCTCCAGCAACATAATCCAGAAGTAAACTCATTTTACTTATTTGCATCCTTTTGTACAATCATTGCATTAAATACAATGAAAACTATGGCTGCATACATTCTAAATAACTACCAAATCACTCCAGAGTTGAGTCTCATGGGAGAAATATTTTCTAGCTAGATTTTCAGGATTCATACTTCCGGACTTAATAGAATTCTGGTTTTGGCACAAAAATGAGAATGTGCTTTCCTTCGGTGCCCATTTTTAACACAGGAAGAATAATGTAGCATAACACCTGTCAGTAGACTAATGACAATGTGCTTTGAGATGTCAAGAAACTTCACCTGGCAATATTGTCAGAGGCCCAAACATCCTTCACTGAATCTTTTGGACCTCTTTCTGTGGTTTCTCTCAAAATCTCCTCCTTTATGTAAAGCAGGTATTGCAGCTTGCAGATTTCTGATATTTCCTAAAGCAAAAGGTTTTCTGAAACCATTGTACTGCTTTCATATTGCAGAAGATGATTGGCAGTAATGTCTCCAGAAAAAAAAAAGGATCAAATTAATCTGGACAGAATGTATCTTAAAGGCAACCTAAATGTATTTTAAGGGAACAAATACATTTATTTAAATTTGAAGTGTGGCCACAGTAGCACTTTCAAAAGATTTCACAATGATTCAGACTGGTTAATCAAGAACCTATTTCATAGTACAAGTAGGGTACATACTGTATGTGTGAAATTTTATATTCCATGAATTCTCTTTTCAACTCTCCTAACACATCATGATCCTCCCTTGCTTTGGGTATAAGCTATCATTCATTTTCTTTTCCAATTAGCAGGAACAAAACGAAACAAGCAAACAAACAAAAACCCAGCTTACAATTATGTTTCTGGTCCTGACAGCCAGAACACAAACACAGAAATTAGCAAGTATCAAGAGAGCTAGATTGCTGTGGCTTAACAATGCTCTACCTTTCCCCTTTCAGGGACAGAGGTTGCAGGGAAAACAAGCTTGGTGGTCTCGGATAGAGTCCCAGGAGGGCATTTGTCCTGAATTACTGCTACTTCTGCAAATAGCCAGAGACAAAGCATGTCACTGACTGGCACTCAGAGGCTGATATGGAACACCTAACATCTCACACTGACAGCTCAGTGTTATTTGACCTATCTGGACTGTGATGGCCAGTTAAGAGAGATGTAGTAAATAAGTATTACTTAGAACAGGACTATACAAAAGAAGCCAGGATGTTTAATGTTTTTTTCCTCCCACTCACCAAAAGTGATCCAGTCCATTTCTTTTTTTTCCAAGCTAACTTCAACTGAAAAGAACTGTTATACACACAAACAGAAGGATTACTATAACCATTGCCTGCCTCTATAAATAGTTTGTGGCCTGAACGGTAAACCAGTTTAAAAAAAAAAAGATACAGGGTTCTTTTGAATGAAATGTTTTTTCTTTATAGTGTTTGCCATGGTTTTGATCAGGAAAGTCTATCAACAAGTCTTCTGTCCCTATCAAACCACTATTCCTTACATAGATGCATCGAATTTAGGCATGAAAGCTGGCTGGGTGACTTTGGGCCAGCCACTTTCTCTCAGCCCAACTCACCTCATAAGGTTGCCATAATAGGAAAATAGGAGGAAGGAGTATTATGTATGCTTGCCACCTTGAGTTATTTGTTGTTTTTTTTTAAAAAAGATCAGATAAAAATAAAATAAATCCCGTTACGGTTAACTAATTGTACTTCAAGCTAACATGTTTGAATATTTTATAGAAAACAAAATATATACAGTAGATAATATTGATTAATACAAAATTTGATTAGCAAACGGGATTAGCATTAAAGGAACTTTCCAATCACTAAACATGGTTTGTGTTTTTCTCTCTGAACTCTTATCATCATGGACAGTTAGGGTTCATTGTCATATTCTACTAAGTATAGCAATAGCACTCAGACTTATATACCGCTTTACAGCCCTCTTTAAGCAGTTTACAGAGTCAGCATATTGCCCCCAACAATTTGGGTCCTCATATTACTCACCTCGGAAGGATGGAAGGCTGAATCAATCTTGAGCCTGGTGAGATTTGAACTGCCAAATTGCAGGCAGCCAGCAGTCAGCAGACGTAGCCTGCAGTACTGCATTCTAACCACTGCGCCACCGTGGCTCATAAGTATGCCCCAAATATGCCTTGCTAGCCTTTATTAAAGGACATGTCCTCATGATGCTGCCTCTGCTTCATTCCCGCCCAATGGGCAAATAGTTCAGTTTTTAGTATCCATTAGAAGTAAGGTTTTGCCTCTTTTTCCAAATCAATCTTGCCACGAGCACAATTTGGCATATTTCACCAACGCACAGGGCTGTCTTAACAGCATTATGGGCCCCGGGCAAAACAGTGTACTGAGGTCCCTACGACAACTACTCACAGGAATAAAAATGTAAATGGTCGATAAAACTAAAAATGTATTTTGCATGTTAGTATTAATAAAAATGCGGTAAAATGTAATAAATATGTTGCTGTATTTATATGATACAAGGTGCATTGATTACATAGATTAGTATGGGGCCTCTATGCTCGTGGGGCCCATGGGCAAATGCCTATCAGGCTCATGCGTTAAGACAGCTCTGCCAATGCAGCCAAAAGATTAGGCTCTATCCAGTTCCCATTGGCTGTTGTGGGCACATCTAAGCCTAGGTACTTTTCTTCACTACGCTCTTCTTGTGACACAGTCAACTTCTCTCAGCCACTAGGTCTGGGGACTAGCCCCAAAATAAGGTGACAGCTGCTGTAGAGAGGGACAAATTGAAGCTACATGTTCCATCCATCAAGACTTTCTTCTGGATATTTTTGCATACCTCCCCAAAATGTTATCTATTTATAACAAGGAGGGCTATTTATAAACATGGATATGTGCTTGAAAAACAGCTCGCTCTCTCTCTCTGTTTTCCCCCCAGCCCCCAAAATGGATGACAGGTAACAAAGATAACATAGTAAAATTTCAATTCACCTCCAGCCCTGCCCTCTGCATGTCACCTCTTTTCCTGGCCACAAGGATTAAAGTGAGGTATTTTTAAAACATGGATGTAGACCAGTGGTAATTAAACTTTTCGGCACTGAGTGCCGAAACGGAAGCACACGCACCGAAAAGGCACCAAGTGCTGAAATGCGCATGCATGCAAGCACGCCAGAAACCAGAAGAGTAGCTCCCAGCACGCGCATGCACACGCCGGCCACCTGGTCTTCCAGCTTCTAACGTCCATGTGAGCATGAAGACCAGCTGGCCAGCCAGTTTCTAATGCACATGTGTGCGCCGGCCAGCTGGTCTTTACGCACACATGCGCATTAGAAACTGGAAGACCATGTGGCTGGCGGGCATGTGCGCCATGGGAGCTGCTCTTCCGGTTTCCAGAACTCCCGCGCACACAAAGAACAGCTGGCTGGCACGCATGCATGCGTGAAGAACAACTGGCCAGCGCACGTGTGTGCGCCGGAACCCCGAAGAGCAACCGATGATGGCTAGCGTGCCTGGAGAGATGGCTCTGCGTGCCACTTTCAGCACGTGTGGCATAGGTTCGCCATCACAGATCTAGAAGATTGTCTGGACTAAGCGAAAGCAGATTTGTGAAAAAGAACTCTTAATATTGACGTAGTACATTTCAAGTACCTGTGTTAATTACCTAAATAATCTTTTGAACAACTCAGCGAGGTACTACAGTATATGATACTGGAAATAATTTCATCTTCTCAGCAACGCACTAAGAAAATAGTAATTCATAATGCTATCTAATAAGTATATGCTTTAGAGAAGAATTAAACTTTTGATGCACTGTTTGTGTTTATCCATAACTTCACAACGAAGTGTTCCTAGTCATACAGGCAATACCTTATTAAGTTAAGGAATGAAGACTGGCCTTGGACTCCACCCTCTGCTCAGTTGCATGCTTTATGGCTCATCTGTGATTGTGTGCTGAAACCACCAAGCTGTATCTGAAACAGGAGCTTAACCAAGCTGACTAGCTTGGAAATTAAAACCACAGGTTTCTCAACTCAGATGCAAACAGCCCAGTACAGGTAGTCCTCGATTTACAACAGTTCGTTCAGTGAAAGCTACAACAGCACTGAAAAAAGTGATTCATGAGCGTTTTTTGCAGTTAGAACCTTTGCAGCATCCACATGATCATGTGATCAAAATTCAGATGCTTGGTCACTGGTTCACATTTAGGACATTTAGTTACTGTGTCCCAAGTCATGCGATCCTCTTTTGCGATCTTCTGACAAGCAAAGTCAATGGGAAAGCCAGATTCACTTAACAACCGGGTTACTAACTTATCAACTGCAGTGATTCACTTAACAACTGAGGCAAGAATGGTCGTAAAATGGATTAAACTCACTTTTTAAAAAGCCTCACTTAACAACAGAAATTTTGGGCTGAATTGTGGTCGTAAGTTCAGGGCTACCTGCAGTTTTAACAAGCCACAAAAAAATTGTCAAGAGTTGCTACACGAGGATGAGGGGGTGAGCTCCAACATAGCTGCACATTTCTCAATTTAATAAACCATCTTTTATAAAGCTGAGCTTCATCTAACTTAGCCCAGGGTGGATACACTGTTCTATAAGAGGCTGCTTTTCTGGAAGCATGACTTAGCCTTTTAGCTATGGCCAGCTGCCAGCACGGCCGGCCATAACAATTGATATGATTACAAAATAGTTGAGACTCTCAGGCACGACATAGGTATCTCTGTTCAAGGACAGAGAACATCCTTGAAAGTTTTATGTGTCACTCACCAGCATAATGAAACCATTAAAAAGGCTGCATGACCTTTGGGTGGGTGTGGCGTATTGTATACGGATACTTCACTGTTGTCCAGCAGCCTTGTCAGGCACCATACAAAACACTCAGCGTTCCTACGTCAATGCATGGGAGCATGATAATGAATTGAGTCAGTCTTTACCAAGAGACGCAGACAGCCAGGTGAAGTCAGCCATCAATCTGTTCCTTTGCAGAACAGAGCAGATATTTTCAGGGCCCCAGGAAAAAGGGGAAGGGAAAGCCCCATTTTTTTCTCAACGTTTCAACTAAAAAGGCTCAACAACTGTAGTAGTGTTTTTTTAGTGCCCTTTCTATTAACATATACACTGAAATTTTATCCAGCAAATTAACATTTTCTAGAGATAAACTGATATAATTAAACCAAATGTCAAAAGACAACACGCTTAGAACATCACTAATATCCAACATAAATGGCTTTAAATCTGCTTTCAAATGCTACCCAACTAGTGGAGGAGTTTCTATTTACTATTACTAATTTGTGTTCTGTTTAATATTGGATTATAAACATCAGATACACTTAGGTTTAATGATATTTTTGGGTACAAATTCCTATACAATCTGGGATTCTGAATATTAAAATGCAGTACTTTTAAAGTGTGTTTACGAACAATCCCAACAATAAAAATCACATTTTGAATCTAAAATTAAGCCAAGCATCAACCAGGGGTCGCAATGGTATAAATGTATCTATGCCAATTTTTTCTCACTCCATGTAATAACATATATGCGATATCAAAGTAGGACTCCATGTACTATATCCAATAGTAGTGCTTCTACTGGTAATAGAAACTTTGTTTTTATACTTGCAGAAGTATCAAATATAGAATGTGAAGGATGTGTGTTTGTGTTTTATTTTTATAGTCATAATGTACACTGAAGATGGCATTTAATTGTATCGTACGAGGTGCAATGACAATTTAAAAAAAAAATCCATTCCTTTGATTCTGTTTGCAAACGATTGGGCAACAACCAGAACAAGCAGCAACTAGTTGTAGTAGCTTCATTAAGCTAGATTTTACTTGCTGGAGTTGTTTTGCTTAGTACTTGCACAACTGGAAGTGAAACACTGCCACCTCTTGCACTCTTTCGGGTACTCTAACATTGGACACAGCCTTCAAAGAGATAACTTGTAGAAGGCATTGATAGAAAAGTGGGTTTTCTAAATATAGTCACTATTATGGATCACCTATGTATGCTTCTTGCAACATACATTTATTTTTCTTGTTAAATAACAGTAAGTGCATGTTGAATACTGACTACATATTTTAATCAAGAAACTAATTTTGCATCACCAAGTTCCATATAGAAGAAATTTGCTATATTTCTGTCCAACAAAACTTTGTTTTCAGCTAGATGTGTGTATGTGTGCATACATGATGGAAAAAGGTTTAGTCATAAAATGTTAATCCTTTCAAGGCTTTATATAACAGATAACACTAGGAGGGACATTGTAAGACGCATGAGGAATCTGAATTTGATAGTAACTAACTCAACAGCAGGGAAAATTGTACACTGCACACTTGCTTGATTTGCCAGAAACACAACGTATCGAAAATGGAACGCAGAATGAAGTCAACATTGTTACGGAGACTTTATGGCATTTTTTCATAACTTAGACTTTAATACTTCTGCAATAAAGACTCATCCAATAAATATCAAAACTCCCGTTCCATGCAACTGCATTGTTGCTCTTGGAAAATCACCTTTCTTAAGCATAGCTAGGTCTTCAAAACATTGCTTAAAAACTGCTCTTGAGTCCTCCTACTTAAATGGAAGAAGAGTAGAAAAGAATTATATTCTAATTAAAATCCAATATTCAAGCAACTTATGACATATGTCACACAGAGCAAAACCAATAAACATGAACCAGAAAGGTCAAAGATACAGCCCAAAGCACGTAAATTTGCCACATGCACAATTTGGAAAATAATTAGGCAATGAATCATTTGGTGGAGGGGTTGTTAATTCTTCCTTTCATGTTTTTAAATGGAGATTGTTATATATGGCACTGAAACACAATTGCCTTTATCCTTTTATATTCTAAAAGAGGCAAAGTTTGATTTAAAACTATGTAGTAACCCTTACAGGTGGTTATTTTACATTCTAGCATACGTACAAATTCTAAGCATCTGCACTGTTCCAACAGGCACCATAGACAGCCAATAAATTGGATGCTGACTCAATTAATACATGTCACTCGACCCGTTTCTTCAATGTATACCGCTGTGCATCTAACCATTGAAAATAAAGACAAGATACTATCTACTCTCTCTTGTGGACATCACAGATGCCTGCCTATGCTAAATGACATACAGAAAGGAGGGATGACAGCAAAAAGGAAAAAACAAAAATCCTTACTTTTAGCCCAGGAATGGTCAGCGTTTCTCAGCCTGTTGGGGGAATGACTCCTGGTATCATGACATCGTTGGAGTAGATGAGACCAACGTTTTATTAACTTTTTTTTCAATACTGTAGGACTCTGGGCAGGGGCTAATTCTTTAGCTTTGCAGAAACTTTTGAGTTCCCATTTTGTCTCTTTATATTTGCCCAACCCAATAAAATAAGAAGCAACTTAAGTTAGAGGTGGTTAACAGATTTGTTAAGACATGCTATGGAAATCTGAAGCTTTGCAGTTCTGAAGGCAACCAATTTACTCCTTCAAACCTTAAAAAAACCCTAAGAACAAATAATTCTGAAACTTTTGTCCTCGGACACATTGGAGAGACCACCTTCTGCGGCGTCAAACGAGGTGCTGAAGGGCATGCAGTCCACCATTGCTCCAGTCAAGGGCTGCCTAATGAAGATGATGTTAACGCCTGCATTTTAACAGTTGGGATGTTCATAACCATCCGAGAAGCCAGAGTGTAGGACCCTGTACATTCAGATAAAGCTGTTTGGATAAGGTACCGCAATGCATAATTAGCTAAAAAACCTGATGTATAACCGAGCATTTGCCTTATTACTAAATTGAGTATGCTGTGATTGGATGTGATGAATGCCAAAAAAGGGTTGGAGTAGTGTAATACTGCATATTACAAGGGTTGCCAAAACTTGCAGGCTAATCTGAATTTTAAAAAGACACACCACACACACCAGTATATGCTTGCTACTCCAAACTTTGACAGAAAACAAAGAACAGGAACAGGTCTGGCTTTGTTTTTGTTCAGGCTAAAGCTGAAAGGAAGGACTTCTGCAAGTCCAGCTCGACCTTCCCCTTCCAAAGAATCCTTGAAACTTCAAGTGTAAGGTCTTAGAGACAGAGAGGAATTGGCCTTACCTTTACAAGCACATGCTTTGATTTTAATTACTTTCTCCTATAATGTCTTCGTTAGCTGAAAGGGAAATGTCTTTCCCTACACATATACACATTAACATCCAGGTCTTTTTAAACCTGTATTATTGCTCCGAATTTGAATAAGCACACAAGAGTATTTTCCTCTTTAAAAATTTTCTGCAATGAACAGAAAAAAGGTGGTTAAAATTTTGAGTTTAGAAAGTTACAAACAGGTTAAGTATCCAGATAAGTTTGAAATAAGGTGATAAGAATACTTCCTGTGGAAAAATGATTTTATTTTGAATTCTTAAAAAAAAATAGGATAGGACTTTGAAGGTTGGACACTAGAGGGAACTGGAAGGAACAAAAGATTACAATTAAAGAAAAAGAACACTTTACATTTGACTTTTTCTCCTCTACTGGATTTTCAAAAGAGGAGAATTTGAAGAATTTTCAGAAGGGTTAAAAAAAAAAAAGTTTTAGGACATTATTTGAAGGGACTAAAAATCAAGGATGTTAAAAGTTAAAGGAAGAAATATAAAGTTGGTTTATTTGATCAAGGTTAAAATACATATGTTGTCTCTGATAACACTTTACATTCACATCACTTAGTGACAAATTCCAGTCCCAATTATGGCTGTTAAGTGACCACTACCTGTATTGTAAACCTATGGATAATTTGGAAACAAAAACTAGCACTAATATTTCTACTATTATATCATTAAACAGAAGGGAGTCTATGAGAGAAAGGCTCACCTAAGGCTAACAACAGTTTCATGAAAATAGATATGAAACAGATTTGTTTTACTTTGAAACATAAAGACATCCTAAAAACTGATGATAAGATGTACTTTTAATAAAGTACAGCAGTGGACAAGAAAAATTTCCTCATAGAGGAGAGTTTCCTTTTTTAAACTAGTCTATTAAAACCCAGAAACAAACAAAATTCAATGTTACAAAACAAAGCAAGAGAACAGAGGAAGAAAATAAAGAGAGAGAGCCTGGCAATAAAAGAAGACCAAAATAGCAAGGAAAATGAGTGATATTAGAAGGCTTTTTCCTCACCTGGTTTTAAAAAAAAAAAGCCTCAGTGCAACCTAAAATCCAAGTCTCCAAATAACTCATTCTTTAGTTACAATCAGGGAAACAAAAGCCAATCTTAGCAGCATTCAGAATCTGCTTTCCTAAATATGCAGATACCCCTGGAAAAACAATTGTTTGTGGCTTGTAAAATTTTCCTGCCTAGGTGAAAGAAACCAACATCTCTTCTGAATTGAGCATGGCTCCTGTTATTCAACAGACACATGAAGACAGTTTTCTGCGCAATAAGATGGAAATGGTTATGGAAATGGAAATGATAACTGTGTTATCCCAAGAATTTCTTTTCCTCTTCAGTTTGAGGTGGTTTCCCAGTAATATTCCATTCAAGTACTAACCAGATCCAGTTGCAGATTTTCACAATCAGCCAGAGTTTAGGGACTGACTACCATTTAGAAGGCCTACTTAAGATAAAAATACTTAAGATTCCTGGGCTCCAAGATCACCGCAGATGGGGACTACAGCCAAGAAATTGAAAGATGCTTGCTCCTGGGGAGGAAAGCTATGGCAAATCTAGACAGCATACTAAAAAGCAGAGACATCACCCTGCCA
>JANHFL010003928.1:263238-276104 GCA_032468155.1 Oxyrhabdium leporinum | reverse complement strand
TAAAGTAGGAAGCCAAAAGATAACTGGAATAACAGGCAAGTTTGGCCTTGGAGTACAAAATGAAGCAGGGCACAGGCTGGTAGAATTTTATCAAGAGAATACGATGGTCATAGCAAACACTCTTTTCCAACAACCCAAGAGATGACTCTACACATGGACATCACCAGACAGTCAACACAGAAATCAGATTGACTATGTGCTCTGCAGCCAACAATGGAGAAGCTCAGTAAACCAAGTCAGTAAAAACAAGACCAGGAGCTGACTGTGGAGCTGATCAGGAGCTTCTCGTTACAAAATTGGCTTAAAATGAAGAAAGTAGGGAAAAGCACTAGGCCACTCAAGTATGAACTAAATTATATTCCTGATGAATATACAGTAGAAGTGACAAATAGATTTAAGGAATTAGATCTGAAGAACTATGGATGGAGGTTTGCAACATTGTACAAGCAACTAAAACCATTCCAGAAAAACATCTACTTCTGCTTCATTAACTGTGCTTAAGCTTTTGATTGTGTGGATCACAACAAACTGTGGCAAATTCTTAAAGAGATAGGAGTACCAGACTATCTCATTTGTCTCCTGAGAAACCTATAAGCGGGTCAAGAAGCAACAGTGGGAACTGGACATGGAACCACTGATTGGTTCAAAATTAAGAAAGGGGTTCAGCAAGGCTATATACTGTCGCCCTGCCTATTTAACTTATATGCAGAGCACATCATCAGAAAGGTGGGGCTAGATGAAATTAAGATTGCCGGGAGAAATATCAACAGCCTCAGATATGCAGATGATACCATTCTAATGGCAGAAAGTGAAGAGGAACTAAAGAGCCTCTTGATGCAGGTGAAGGAGGAAAATGCAAAAGTTGGCTTGAAACTTAACATTAAGAAAACTAAGATCATGGCATCTGGCCCTCTCAATTCCTGACAAATAGATGGGGAAGAAATGGAAGTAGTGACAGATTTTATTTTCCTGGGCTCCAAGATCACTGCAGAAGGGAACTACAGCCAAGAAATTAAAAGATACTTGCTCCTGGGGAGGAAAGCTATGGCAATCTAGACAGCATACTAAAAAGCAGAGACATCACCCTGCCAACAAAGGTGTGTATAGTCAAGGCTATGGTTTTCCCAGTTGCAATGTATGGTTGTGAAAGTTGGACCATAAGGAAGGCTGAGCGCCAAAGAATTGAGGCCTTTGAACTATGGTGCTGAAGAAGACTACTGCAAGTCCCTTGGACTGCAAGGTGATCAAACCGGTCAGTTTGATCCTAGAGGAGACCAACCCTGACTGCTCTTTAGAAGGCCAGATCCTGAAGATGAAACTCAAATACTTTGGCCACTTCATGAGAAGGAAGGACTCACTGGAGAAGAGCCTAAAGCTGGGAACGATTGAGGGCGAAAGAAGAAAGGGATGACAGAAAATGAGGTGGCTGGATGGAGTCACTGAAGCAGTCGGTGTGAGTTTAAATGTACTCCGGGGGATGGCAGAGGACAGGAAGGCCTGGAGGAATGTTGTCCATGGGGTTGTGATGGGTTGGACACAACTTTGTGACTAACAACAACAACTTAAGATAAGTCTCCAGCATCCTTGCTAACCATTGCCATGGGTCTTGTATCTTGGCTACTGATCAAACTGGTATTTTCAGGATGTTCACTGGGCAACTTCCCAGAAGACAGATGAGGTAAGCAACCTGTCATCCTGAATAAATGTTAGAAAAACCTCGTTACCTGGATTTTTGTATGTTTTAATTATGGTATCTGTTAATACTTTTGTAAGAACAAGCAATATGCCTTTAAGTTAGAAAGTCCTAAGGAAAAAAATAGTTTTTGCAGCTCCTTGGTAAAATATCAAATCTTTTTTCTTTTATTGGCTTTGAATATGGACAGACAGTAGGAAGCACTTCCATAATATAGTGAGGTAAACAGGGAATATGTAATTATTTGGTGGCTAAATGTTCTGTGTCATTTAAAATAGTGTCCAGTCTTAAGATGCAACTTGCAGCATTCAAGGTTATAGAGGACTCCCATTATCTAAGCTAGGGACTTCACAGCAATCTGGACTAGACATTTAAAACTAATTGGAAAACCAAATCTGTAATAGACACTAAGGGGATGTAATAGCTTTATTTCTACTAGAAAACATTTCATGTGGTCTGAGATGGGCTTCCTTCAATTACAAAAGTGAACACAGAACTGCTGAAATTTACATTGCACTATGCCAAGCTATTCTGCCAGAAATTTTCAAAAAGAAAAAAAAACACTCAAATCGCATGAAAATATCTCAATAAATATAATTATTATATTTACGTACCATTACTATTTTGTAAAACTGATTACGAAGGCTTACAAAAACAAAATATAAAGTGAATATTGATGAATGGAAGAGTGAGGAATGTGAGGGTTAGAATCTTCCTTCCTTTTCCATGTTTTTCCTGATTCTTCTCTAGGAGAGAAATAGTATTTGGGTAAGGTTAATCCTTAGGCATCAAGAAGCTAGAATGCAATAAAAATTAAGTTGACTAAAATACAAGTGAATAACTAGAAATAATATATAGTAAAAGTATTTTTGTTCCTGTTCAATTGTGTCCAATTCTCAGAGGCTGGCTGTACAAGCCCTTGCAGTTTTCTTGGCAATATTTTTCAAAATATTTGCCATTGCCTCCTTCTTAGGGATGAGAGAAAGTGACTGGCCCAAGGTCACCCAGCTGGCTTTGTGCCTAAGGCCAGACTAGAATTTACAGTCTCCCGATTTCTAGCCTGATGCCTTAAACCCTACACCAAACTAGTTTAGAATAAAATGTGTTGCTTTTATTGTTTTGCATACCAATTTGTATAAACTTTCAAGAAAACAACATATTTTTTAAAGAAGTTGAGGTTCTGGATTTGAATACTAAGATCTTGTGATAGAGCATTGACATATTTGTAAATTTCAATGGAAATTTGATGGAAAGACTGAATGCCCAAGAGCTACAAACACCTGAATGAACGTTATTAATACAACTATCATATACCTCTAGTATACATCTATCACAGAAACCTAATTTACTGCAAATATATTTTGGGACATAGGAATTGTTGTCAGATAACATCCTCGGTCATATCACACTACCAAATCAGGTAGGTATAATTTACATCCATTTCAATAAGATTTATATACAGGTAGTCCTTGATTACAATAGTTCATTTAGAAAAAAGTGACTTAAGAGAATTTTTCGTACTTATGACTGTTGCAGCATCCCCATGGTCATGTGATTTACATTCAGATGCTTGATAATTGGTTCATATTTATGACATATTTATGGTTGCAGGGTCCCATGGTCATGTAATCCCCTTTTGTGACCTTCTGATAAGTAAAGTCAACGGCAACTACATTATTCCAGGAAAGATGTGGCTGCTTTAAGTAGCTACCATTATACATGCCATGTCACCCTTTTTTCCCTTTGAATTCAAAGCCCTGCAGTGCTATACTATGTAATTATCTACAGCTGGGGTGGACGGGACACACTTTTTTCCTGCAATATTCTTTATTTAATTCCTGGCAGGGTTAAGTATATTTAAATACACAGTGAACTAAAGACTCGTGAAGCTTAGTAATACACTTTTTCCGTCCACAGTTTATCTTAAGTCAAAATTATTACAAATTTTTCATCACAAAGTTTCCAACAATAGGCTGTAAAAGAGTGCCCAGATTTGTATCCGTATTCCTGTATCTCAATCCAATCACTGAGAATTTTGGCATAAGTTTAAGGGAGATTTCATAACTCAACTATAATATTTTAGATTTTGGAATTCTGAAAAGCATGAAGTGCTTAACAAACAATTTTCTTATTCTTGTGTTTATAGAAACACAATAAAATAGAAATATGCAGATAATACTCATAACTTACTTGGAATATCCAGATTAGAATTCCTTTGCTCAAATGAATACCTGTTATGTTCTATAGTACTCATTTATGTCTACTGTTACTAATATTCTTTTTCCTATACTATCAAAAGCATTTGACTTTCCTGAAATTTTTGTGTGAGCAAAAACAATTATATTCACATTACATAATTCTATAAATAATCAAAGTTTCAAAAAAACAAACAAACCCCTTAATATATGCATACAAGAAGGCTGAATCAGAAACAGGGTGTGTAAATTAATATCTTGTGAAGCTCAGTTTTCCCAAAACCCTACTCTGTTATGGTTGCAGATGCACATTAAATTTAGGGATAATACTTAGCAAAGGATCAAGGGAGAATTTGGAGCCAGGGTACCAAGTTTTAAAATTTTAACACCCTCAAATTTTCTCATCTTTTCTCATTATCTGCAAAGAGAAAGGATGACTTCAGGTAAGCATATGCTGTATGCAGGTATGCTTAATTTGCAAAATACTTAAAGCCCTACTTGAACAAACAAAGGAAATGCTTTTCTTCTTAAGCATGAGATCAAAAACTTATGAACAATTGGGTCAATGGTCCTAAGCTTGAAAAAAAATCAGAGAAAAGTCAATTAAAGCAGCAAATATTTGTGCAATTATCATTGTGATAATTGATAATAGCTATAATCGGTAGTAGCACAGCTCTCTTAGCATGGTTAAATTAATTAACACATGTAGTAGGTCAAGAAGCTATCATCTCCATTCAATCCACATATTGAATTAAATGGCTTGATTTTCAAAAGCTTAAAGTCTATAAAACTGCAAGCCCAAGACAAAACCAATCCTAAATTTTATTGTCAGGAATATGGAAAGGAACAGCTGCCAATATAACTTTAGAACTAATAGCTCCTATCCATCATGATATGAGGCACCAAGTATTTACTATGCAGGAATTTACAGATCAAAAATTAAGCTGTTAAAAACTGCTATCAAAAGTAACAGGACATTGGCAAAGATACCAGCAAATTATTCAAAGGTCTCAGAATAAGAGCTTAGGTTGCAATCTGATTAAATAATTTTTAATTAGTTGCATGAATTGTAGCGGATACCCTGAATTACATTTGCATATGTAAGTATACCGATAAACAGATATTAGAAAATGTGCTTTGTTTTTAAATTATACATACATGTCTGCTGCCATCTTCAGTTTTTACAACATGTATTCAGGATAGTATTTAAAAAACAAAACTAATACCTGATTAATTAAATCCTCTTTTTATGTCTGTAAGTCTACAGCTGCCAGCTGTAGAATAGCAGGCCAGAAAGGTCGAGGGGGGGGACGGGACGTTAGGTCTTCATTCATTCATTCACATCTCCTCTTTTTAGGTTATTTTAACAATCTCCCTCCTACTCTATGAAATGAGGGGAAATATATTTACACCAGCTTTTAGATTGGGGATGTGGCAAAAGGCTGTAAAAGCACTGGCAATCCTTCATATCCTGCACCTTCCATCCATTCTCCTAACCAGCTCTCAAATTCCCAGTGTTATGATTTCCCTGCCAGAAAGAATCAACAAGAACTGGTGGGAAAATGGGCAATCTGATGTTGGATTCCCCTCTTTGAGGTTGGAGTCAGAGTTCCCTGTCTTTGATCTCAGAGAAAGAAAACCTATCAGTCTAGTGCCTCTTGGGATGCTATCCAAGTGGGGATAAATAAACAAGAAATCCTTTGGAAAACATAAAGAAAAGGGCAAGTGCGGGTCAGTGTTAAGTGCAGCTTTAGGAATGTAGAAGTTTCAAAATTCATGTAGGATATTCCACCGTTTTCATCTAAAACATAGTGCATGAAGAACGAATCCTGCCTTATCTAGCACTGTTTTGGTCAACAGCCTTCCACAACACACACTGAAGGAGATAAAATATACTAACATGCTTATATCTCCTTCTAAAGGCATTCTTACATTTAAGAGAGATATGACTCACCTGACATTATAAACTACAGGGCCAGGAAACTGGATACGACAAACTTATGAGACCTAGCTACAGTTAGTCCTTGACTTATTGTAGCAATTTACCCAAAGACTACTGTTGCTAAGTGAGACAGTTGTTAAGTGAATTTGGTCCCATTTTTGATCTTTTTGCCACAGTTGTTAAGTGAATCACTGTAGTTAAGTTAGTAACACAGTTGTTAAGTGAATCTGGCTTTCTCATTGACTTTGCTTGTCAGAAGGTCACAAAAGGTGATCACATGACCCCAGGACACTGCAACTGTCATAAATATGTTGCCAAACATCTGAATTTTGATCATGTGACTTTGGGCATGCTGCAATGGTCATGAGTGTGACCATCAATGCTTTTGTAACTTTGAACTATCACTAAATGAACTGTTGTAAGTCGAAGACTACCTGTATACATGTAAAGCAAAACCAAACAAAAAAGTTGGATCAGCAGTTGGGATTCAATGTGTTTTTTTCAACCTTGTCCCAAACATTTGTTGAAACACATTACCTGAAATTATTTAGAATTAAAGTTAATTTAATAAAAACAGGACTAGAATAGACCAAACAGAAAACATAAATCAGACTTTACTGAGAAAGCAGAATATGTTGGAGTCTTATTGGAAACTTGATAAGGAAAGACAAAATGGATACTGTTAAATCATATAATCATTAATAGGTAGAAAATGAGGGTCTCAAGATTCAATCACAACTTAACGTTTATCTGTATATAAACGAGTAAATATTCTGAGAGGAGATTATAGTGGGTTTTTCCCCACTCCTCACAATAACATTTCTATTAAATGAAAAATATATTTTGAAGTTTCCTTTAAGTGCTTTTTTAAAAAAAAATGGTAGTTGATTTTTCTTGAAGAGAACCAGGAATTTGTGATTCTCATGGGGGTGGGTGGGCTTCAGCTAATTTTAGTTTGCTGTCTCAGCTATTTCACATAGGAAAGTACATTGTGTGGTCCAAAATTCTATAGATTGCAACTTGGGGGTCCTGAGAGGCTGTCTAAGACACTGGGCTGATCTTGTCTCATCTTGGAAACTAAGCAGAAATAAGCTCAGTTGCTGCATGAAAGGGACACTACCAGGAAATCTCAAGAGCTTATGCAATCAGGTAGTCTGAATGCAAGCTCCTTCTGAATAATATTAGGAGGTTTGGATGAAATATCCTCACTATGCTGATGGCAGCTAGTTTTTATTGCTATCCTGGGTCCAGCAGGAGATATCTAGATGTTCTGGCTTAGAAACATGTGGAACTATACAGGGAGAAACAAGCTTAAGACTTTATCACGCCAAGACTGAAATTATGTTTGTAAATAAATGATGTGGCATCCTAAGACCATCCATCCCAACAGTTACTCTGTACAGAATTGCATTTCTTCTGAAGGACTCAAGTCTGCAATTAGGGAATCCCCCATAAACAGCAGATGGAAGCTGTCAGTGGCTGGAGAGGGCTTTTCCCAACTTTAGCAGGTATACCCAACCTGGATCAGGAACAGTAACTATCATCTTAATCACCAATAAGCTGGACTAATGTAATATACTTCATATAGGGCTGTCTTTGGGTATCACCTGGAAGTTATAGCTGGCACAAAATACAGCAGCCAGAATGCTGATTAATCAGCCCTGCCAGTGCAGCATAATACCTATTTAAGTCCCTGGTACTGGTTACCAATAGGCTTTAAGGCACAACCGAATGTGCAGTGGATACCTGAATGTAACCTTTAAAGTCATTTATGGCACAGTAATGGGTTATATCAGGCAATACCTTACTAGAATAGAGTCTACCCATCCCATTCATTCATTACAAGAAGGCTTATTAAGGGTCTTGCTTCCTGCTAAAATGCTTAGGGTGTTAAAAACAACAACAGAGGGCCTTCTTGGGAGCAACCCATACTTTATTGCATAATCTCTTCTCCCACAAATTACACATACCTTCCTTGCTCTTTAGAAGCAAGCTAAACAGCCTTATTCTACCATTCCTTTAGCACAAGCTTATTAGGAGAACTATGAGGGATTAATTACGAATTTGCCATATTAGTTGAGGTTTGTCGTATTTGACTCTATTTTTGGGGGGTTTGTTGCTTGCTACTCAGATTCTTTCAGAATAGGAGCAGGCAGAAAATGCTGTACATAAATGATTTTTTTAAAGAACTGTCTGGGTCCATGGGCTCACAGAAATAAATTTTATGTCCTAGACTGGTAAAATCATGGTTTTTTTCCCCGAATTATTTTCTTATAACACAAACACCTGCAGACAGCTATGAGTTAGCATAATACCTCTTGACATTCATGATTTTCACTGAATTTGAATATGAGATAGAAAGGATAAATTTTAGTCCACCTTGCTGTGGACTGTGAACCCAATAATAATTGTGAAGAGAATTGTGAGGAAAATAGGATGGATAGATCTGACAAAATCCCCAAGTATCATGTAATCAAGAAGCATATGACTCCTGGATATGATATTTTATTGGGTCAAGTAATATTCAGTTCATTGGAATCAGAAGCTTTCAAAATGAACTGGTTTCTTCTCCAGACTCAGCTGCTTAAACCACATTGTGGGCAGCTGCTAGGTACTCTAATATTAACTGACAGATAAGTAAAGTCAGAAATAGTACTGGAAATTAATCTTTTGTTTTAAAAAAAGTCACAGTTGTGGCTATCTACAAGTTAGGTGTATCCTTCAAGAACAGCTTACACAGAAAATGAATGGGGACACTGGCTGCTTGGCAGAAAGTCTTTGAGAATAATCCTATTCAGTTTGATTTACTCATCTGGTAAGGACTGAATTTGTCACCATAAAACTCACAACCAAGTAGAGAGCATGAAAAACCTTTCCATCTTATTTCTGTTTCTCCACACAGTAATGATCAAGAGAAGGACACTCTGTAAATTTGCTTTACTGACAATTACAAAAACTCTGAAGGTCAGGAGGTTCACTAAAACTTCATTAAAAAAAACCCATGATAATGCATTTTGTTTAAAAAGTGGCCTCTTTAATGTGTCTAACCAGGTGTGTGCAGAGACAATGCTAATATTCTGAACATTTCAAAAATACTAAAACTTCACAATGCTATTCATGTTGCCGTACCACTTAATGGGGCCCTACTTGGAGCAAGACCAAACTTGTGACTATTCATGTTATCATTTCCACTGGCTTTCTGCAAGCTATTAAAGCCAGAGTTATCTTGGAGAAGCTAGGAAAATAAATTGATACCATCAGATTGACTATTATATTGCTTTTGATGGTTATTTATTTATTTACTGGTATTTGTTTATACATACATACATACATACATACATACATACATACATACATACATACATACATATATACGTATATATATATATATATATATGTTTTCTGAGGTTTTCGCGGGTGTAAGTATGTGGATCTTTGGTTATTCGGGTTTTCTCCCACGTAGAATTGTAGGTTTCTTGGTGACATTTCGATGAAATCCCATTCGTCATCTTCAGGCTTGTGCGTTCGGTCTCGTTCTATTCCGATCAATGTGAGCTAGCAGCTATGCTAATTTAACATGGAAGTGTGGCTGGCTGACCCTTTTCCATGTCAGGCTTCAAGGAAATGGGAGTTTAAGCTGAACAACTGCAGTCTGAGAGCTCTTTCATTTCTCCACATCTCTGGGTAGCAGCTGTCTTCACAGCAGAAAGCACTGACCTTATTCCCCAAATAATAGCTCAGTGCCAACAATAAACATAAAATGCTTGTTTGTTGGGTTTTAGTTTTTTTGAAATGACAGAAGAAATGTGCTTAAACACTGAAAGAGAAAGCATTTAAAAGATCCTCACAGTGCGGTCATATTTTAGACCCTGACTGCTTGATTCAAATTTTCAGTTGCAAAGGAATTTGACCAGATGAAGACATTACCATTGCATTATATCTGCTATTACTTAAGAAAGACTTACATTTCAGAATATACATCTGATTTCGATCCATCTTTTGTTGATCAGGAGAACAGACTCAGCAGAGATCCTGCTTATTCACTGTACAGGATTTAAATGCTATGAAAATAAGATTTAAACTGTTTATATGTTTCTGTTTTATGCTCAGAATAATCAACAACAATGTAATCTTATAGTCACTGCTGCGGCATGTGACAGAAAATTCAGTAATTGGAATTTTCTATGATTTCATTGCTATTTTTCTGAAGTTTTTTTTTATAAATATGGGAAACCAAAAATAGAAAATAAAATGAACAGTCATTTCTTGGATGTTTTCATTTTACATGGAAATCATAGCTTATTATTAGTTTAATTCAAGCATTTTAAGACCTGAACTGAAAAGCTTCTTGCATCTGCAAGAGTGAATATAGCTACAGGTGAGCAACCTGAGAACCACTGCCTGTGTCGCTATCCTTACGATTATAAGTGTGTTTTTATGTATTCTCTATTCTGAGAGAGAGAAAGGCACAGACACTTGCACATGTAAGTATGTGCACGCACATACAAACACACACACACACAAAGGTAGCCCTGCTTATGTGTGTATTTGTGTGTGTGTGTGAGGGGAAAGTACCTTTGAGTTGGTCTTGTTCCCCAGTGACACTTCAGACAAGTCCATGCAGTTTCCTTGAAACCATTTTCAGACATGGACAGCTCTTCCTGGGTGACTGGCTCAAAGTCACCCAGCTGGCTTCACACCACACCTGCGTAAAAACATATTTGGATGTATCAGGGGGACAGACTGATTGACTGATTCATTTCAAAATCCGAAACAATATTATACTACAGTAGATCCCATTGGAAATCAGAGGATCCTCAACGACAGAAAACACTAGTAACTGAAATTCTAAAGGACAGAGCAGTGGAACTATTTCTACGCTAAGTGATTGTGAACAGTCTTTGTTGCAGAAAGAAATGAGTAAGTAGAATATATTTTTGGTTACCATAGCATTTATAGAATGCAGGTGAGATTCATACTAGCTGGCGAGAATGAATTATCTTCCCTGTGATCCATGGGACGCTGCTTAATGCAGCTAATGGGGTGGTGGTTAAAATACAGCCCAGGTAGAAACTAGTATCCCCCTAACCTTGCATTTTTGAATTGTGTACTTTGCATGCAAGAAAGCACTTCATTTTGATGCTAGTTTTTCAGAGGTTCGGTGCACTGAACTGAAATAAGAACACAATTTGGCCTCATCATAAACCCACCTCCCATTTTATAAGCCATCTCCAATCACTTTGATTTTACATCTGTTAAATTTCAAGGAATAAGCTCACCGCATCGATTAAGTGCTTCAGCTAAGGAAACAAGTCTCCATTAAGGCCATCTCCCCTGTAATAATACCTGTAATGTGAATGAACAGCTTTCATCTGCAGACACAGGCTGAACAGAAAGAGCAGAGAGAGGTAGGGGGTTTAGCATGAATAAATAGTTAGAGAAAGAGTCTCTGACAGATGAAAAATGAAGAAAGTGAGAGGAGATATTTAAATTCCTGAAAAGGAACATAGGAGAAATTTGAAAGGGAATAGTTCTATAAAGCAAGCATGGAAGACTTATGTTAGAGAAAGGATTTAAAATATACCACCCTATCAGAAAAAGGAGATAGAATAAAATAAGGGGAGATATAAGGGGGAAATGGTCAGCAAAATCCAGTAAATAATAATAATAAAAAATAAAATAAATAAAATAAATACACCCAGTAAGATTGGGTTAAATAGGATTTACTCCAGCTAAATACAAAATCATAGCTGAAGTTCCCTGGCATTCAACAGAATACATCTGCCTCTCCCTTCTTCTTCTTTTTTTCTTGAAAAGAAAAGCAAAGTCTGGAGCAAATTTGAAGATGCTATCGATGTTCTTCTATGAGAGTGAGGCTGAGCTAACTTGAATAAATAAGTGCTCCCCCCATGTTCTTTATATTTAATACATCAACCTACAGATCTGTTCCAGTACAACACTGTGAGGCTTATTTGAATCCTTTATTTCTCAATACCAATCATCACAAAGCATCTTTTGAGGCTTAATGCTGAAGAAAGGATAGCGTGGAAAGCAAATATTAGCTTACATGGGGCAGAAAATATTTAATAAAAATGCAACATGGTCATAATTATTTAGATCTAGAGAAGAATAGGAAGATTGGTCTGTTTGCATTTGGAGGCAGTAAATAAGTTTCTGTTCCAATTTATCTACTGCTAGTGTTTATCTGAATGTTCAGCTATCTACATCCAGAACTCATTGCCAATGGACATCTATTCTTCAGCACCTCATGACCCCCAAGTCTAGTTTGGCAAGAGAAACAAACTCATTTAATAGCGATAGCAATAGCACTTATATACCGCTTCACAGTGCTTTACAGCCCTCTCTAAGTGGTTTATAGAGTCAGCATATTGCTCCCAACAATCTGGGTCCTCATGTTACCCACCTCAGATGGATGGAAAGGTGACTCAAACTGGAGCCTGATCAGGACTCTTGGCAATCAGCAGAATTAGCCTGCAATACTGCCTTCTAACCACTGAATCACCACAACTCCTTTAAGAGGCACTGCAGGGAAAATGCCCACAATGCAAACTTCCCACTGTGGCTGCGCCCAGATATTTTTTTTTAACAAATGTGAGTGTATGTGCATGTACCCTTAAGTTTAAATATGCATGTTTGTTTGGAGGTATTAGAGAAAAGGGATGAAATCAGTTCTTTAAATCTTGCAGAATTTGTTGCTTCCTTTAAAATTGTTAAAGGGTTTTGCTTGTTTTAATAAGCTGCTGGTATTAAAATGTATATGCCACCCAACCTCCAATGACTTTTACATTTTATGGGACAAAATGGGTACTTTAAACCTCCCATTTTAAAATTAAATTATTTGTGGTGAAAAGCTAAGCCTTATTTCAGACAAATTGAGTATCACATGATGTGACTTGACTATTACGCCAAGCTTAATAATTTATCAATTGATCAGTATTGCTAGCTAGATGATAGATAGATAGATAGATAGATAGATAGATAGATAGATAGATAGATAGATAGATAGATAGATAGA
>JANHFL010003928.1:242833-263138 GCA_032468155.1 Oxyrhabdium leporinum | reverse complement strand
CCAACAATCTGGGTCCTCATTTTACCGACCTCAGAAGGATGGAAGGCTGAGTCAACCTTGAGCCGGTGAGGATCGAAGGAATCGAACTCCTGGCAGTGTGAGTAGTTAGCCTGCAATATTGCATTCTAACCCCTGCGCCACCATGGCTCTTATAATCATCACAATGTCTCCGGCAGTTATCGTATATCAGTTGTCCTTTTTATAAAAAAGATTGTACCTACTTTTGCAACTAAAAGTCCAACACATAAAAAGAGCTGAAATCCAATAGAGAATGTATTTTTTCAGTTAGAAATGGTAAGAAATCAAACTGTTATGTCCTACAGCCAAACAATATTGATCAATCTCTTTAGTCATGCTTTTGGGGTTAGTCATTAATCAGTGGTATGTTCAATATACAGTTAGTGCATATAGCTTTAACAATGTGTTTTCATCCCTTGGGAGTGTGTTTGTCAGAGCAATAGCTGGAATGTAAGTGATACTTAATGCTGAATCAGAATCCAATAAAGCACTGTTCCTTCTGATTGGCAGCATATCCAGTGGAAGGCCTTGAAGCAAATGTCTTTGTCCCTGAGTTTATTTAGTGATTGGACTCAATGTTTGGGAACATATTATTGGTAGACACTATATTTTAAATTCCCATTGGTTTTTTTAAAAAATCCTACTTCATCCATACAAATTGTTTCTTTTTTACAGGAAGTTAATTCTTTTTCAGGAATATTCTTACCACTAAGTAGCAGCTTGTAAAAGAAATCATATTTTTGGAAAAGACTGTGGATTTATAAAGAGTCAAGTCATTTTCTAAAATTTCCAAATGTTAAGTTCAGCCCAACAAAGCAATTTGTCCTTCCATCAATGCAGTTTTCTTGTGTAACATAGACATTGTATTGGTTTAATCATCCTAACTGAACTTCTCAGTGAAGCAGAAATCTGTGAAGCACATTATTTTCAACTTATATGGTTCAAGGCTCGAGTTTTTCTCTTGAGATGCCGTTTTCGGATTTTTATCATCCATTTCACACTCAGTTTGGCAAAATCAGCTGCTTTAAACAAAGCCAGGAATATACCACACAAAAGAGCAATCATGTTCCAAGGATTTGCAGTGACAATCTATGAAAATAAATTAAACAAATCATTTAAACTGTTGATTAGAGAGCTACTGTTTACTTTTTATTATGGAATTTTTTAAATAATAAAACACTTGGTTTATACTGGTAATAAACATATTAAACTTTTATTTACGGTTACTTCTCCAAACAGACCAAGAGAAAAAGTTGCACTTCAGTATCATTTTTCTTGTTACATGTTCACATGGCTAAGATTGAGATTTGTTGTTAATACAGTAGTATCTAAAACTGGCTTATTTGTCCTGTCTACAGTGATGCTTAAAAGTTGGTGAACCCTTTTGAATTGTCAATATTGGTGCAAAAATATGACCTAAATGTGATCAAATATGTGGCTTTGGATCACTTACCTCAGTAAACAAAAAAACAAGTATAATGTTTTTAACTTATTAGTTTAATTTGGTTCTTTTTTACTAATTTGGGACATATGTGGAGACACAATTGACTCAGCCTTCCATCCTTCCGAGGTCGGTAAAATGAGGACCCAGATTGTTGGAGGCAATATGCTGACTCTGTAACCCGCTTAAAGAGGGCTGTAAAACACTGAAGCAATATACAAGTCTAAGTGCTATTGCTATTTATGCAGAAATATTGAACATTCAAAAGGATTCACAAGTGTTTTTAAGGACCCGGTGGATATGCCTACTTTTAAGATGTAATCAGATATACACTTTCCATGAAATAAGATGCCATGAAAGCAAAGAAACTTCCTTCTAAATAGACATGTTACTGCTAAAATGTTGTTTCCTTCTAAATAGACATGTTACTGCTATTATATTTCAGACAAGTCACCATGTACAGCAGCAATCAAGTTTTTTCTGCCATTACAGCACTCTTTGATAGACCTTCATGTGGGAGTCTACATAGGGTGCAAATTTCTAGCCATTCTGACTACATTCCAAGTACAGATAGTCCTCGACTTACAACCATTCATTTAGTGACCATTCAAAGTTACAGTGGCACTGAAAAAAGTGATTTATGACTTTTTCACACTTACAACTGTTACAGCATCCCCATGGTCACAAGCAAGATTCAGATGCTTGGCCACTGGTTCTTATTTATGACAGTTGTGTTGTCCTACGGTCATATGATCAACTTTTATGACCTTCTAACAAGCAAAGTCAACAGGGAAGCCAGATTCACTTAATGATCATGTTACTAACTTAACAAGTGCAGTGATTCACTCAACAACTGTGTCAAGAAAGGTCATAAAATAGGACAAAACTTATTTAACAACTTTCACTTAGCAACAGAAATTTTGGGCTCAATTGTGACCGTAAGTCAAGGACTACCCCGTACATCATCTTGAAAATAGTGGATGTCCTATTTGTGTTCCCAATTTATACTTAGGCTGGCACTTTACATCAACAGTAAAATGATCCAAGTTTACTCACATCTTCAACTTCCTGAATAAAGGGATCTTTCCATTCAAACACCACAAAAAATAACTGGTCAGTGTCAGCTTTTGTCCTTCGTTCAATGTAGTTAACCACACTAATCTGACAAAGGAAAAAAATAGGTGATTATTCATATATAACATACCAAAACACACTTTTTTAAAAAAGCCCAAGAATCCAAATGCCTTAAAAATAATAAAAATAAAATTGACAGCCTGCTGTGGGACTAAGTTGAGGGGAAAAATAGGAACCTTACCAAGATTATGTACGAATGAGGGATGCAAACAACTTGGGCTTCTAAAAGATGAAGTAAAATGGGGGAAATTCCCAAAATGGCTGAAGTGTGGAAATGTAGCCAGCAATAAAACTATTTTTCAAAAAAGCAAAATGGGAGTGCAAAAGGACATACAGTACAATGCCTTCAAGAATGGCTACACCTTTTTTTCCTATACAGATAACTGATGGGGGGGAAATGCTAGAAAAAATTCTTGAGCAAAAGTCTTAATAATCAGTCCACAAGATCTAATTCCTCAAATGTATTTCATTAGGAGCTTAATGGTGGATCATTTTTTTCTTTGCTATTTGTTGCCTTCAGGATACAGGAAAACTATAGAGACCAGTAATTGTCAGGATCAGCTTTCCCATTAAGCATTACTATTAATCCAGTGGTGGGCTGCTGCTGGTTCAGACCGCCTTGCCCGTACTGGTAGTTTCGACCACAGGCTGGGCCCACCTGGGCAGCCCCGGTGCTATCCCGTCCTATATATATCTGGCTTGCTCGCCCCACCCCTGCAATCCAGCTGATTTCCACACCTTGCCTGCTCTACTCACCGCGGCTGCTGCACACAGGAAGTCCCCTTGGTTTTGCAGCCGCATGCAAGCGCGGATGGTGTGCACACACGTGAAGGGAGTGTGCACGTGCGCATATTTTTGGTTCTGTACTAGGCGAACCGGTTGTTACAGTATGTGCAGCCCACCTCTATATTAATCTGCCCCTTAGGGGCAGATACTGAGGAGTAAGAGGGTACATGGTAGTGCATCTCAATGGGGAAAACTGTATACTGTGGGCAACCTGCCTACTATTCCAAGATACCATCCTGTTGTCAGTGCTGAAGATTAAGTTATCAGTTTAGCTAATTTTGTAGTTCAGAATTGGAGGACACATCTAGACTTTAGTGTCTGGCATAAAAGTTCCTTAGGAAATTCCTGAATTCCAAGTTAAAATTGTGGTTTAAGTATCTAAGGTGAGATTAGAAAAAAAAACTACCTTAATACTTTGCTAGGTTGATACTTATAAATAGCAAAGAAATTCTGCAGTCTTCGGTGTGTACTTTTTCAACCTTTAAGTGGTTCGCTGTTCCACAAAACTCACGATACACCAACCAAGAACAGAATCCCAGCTATATGTACAACGATAAAAGCTGTGTGGTCAGAAAGTCTCATGAGATACCATTACCTCTTGCCTGAATTCAACTGCCACCAAACCATTTTCTTCTTTAGTTTTCACCAAAGACATTTTGACCCAAGTTCGGAAACCTCCAGAGAATTTCCAACTGGAATAGGAGCTCTCACACACCTTCATAAATTCCAACTTGTTTGGACTGTAATGGGAAGCAATGTTATGTTTAGACAGATTATTATGGTTTGCTATGAAGCTTTGTTATTTTGAGGAAGAAGAAAAATGTGTAGTTTCCCCGCACGTTCATCATACTTTTCTTGGAACCTGTTAAGACTACCTATTATCGTCTGATATTTTTAAAAAAGATTTGTTATTACTTTTTGTATTATTTGGGAATCTCCATGTTGTAAAGCTTTTCAGTTTTAGCTTTATTTCAGTTATATAGTTCTTTAAGATGAATGAAATTATAACATAATTTTGGCAGCTACTTGCAGCAACAGTCAGAGCAGGTCAATATTATTTGGACCCTGAAGATACAAAAGTAAAGCCATGGGTATCTATGGGAATGGGACAGCAAACAACAACAAAAAAATCGCAATGCAAACCACAGGGCTCATTATACACGTCAGAACGCAAATACAAAAGCTGGTGTTTGTGTTGGAATATACATTTTATCATTTTCTCAACTTCACAATTTGACCTCACGCTTATGGTGAGGAGCTGAAGCGAAAGAGAATTCCGTTTTGCCCTAAGAACAGCTGCTGAGGTTTTTAAGAAATTCAGAATTATTGCATTATATTATGCCTCAAAATCTTTCTTGGGGCTTTCCAAATATTTTGGTCCTACAATTCCCCTTAGTCTAAGGCAGGGGTGTCAAACCAATGTCACGGTGGCCTCACGTGATGTATTGGGATTTTTTCCCCCTTCGTTGACCCGGGCATGGGCCTGGCGAGCGTGTGACGCATCCAGTCTGCGGGGTGGGAGTTTGACAGCCCTGGTCTAAGGCAAGATGAACTCTGATGAAACTGGACCTTTACCCCAGAACCTGTGGAGGATCCCATTTTGGGAAGAGCTACTATACACACACTCATCAATCATTTTAGCCATTGTCTATCCATTGCAGGATGAAAGCTGCTTTCACGTTTCCATGGTTCTGGGCATTCTTTTGCTAATTGGGCCTGCAATACTTGCAGATGTCGCTGATCTATCTTGTTTTAGGTCTCTTTTGTGGACACTTTTTATCAAGTGGAATCCATTCTATGACTGCCTTGGTCCACCTGCCATCAGTTCTTCTTGCTATGTGACCAGCCCATTTCCATTTCCATTCTGTTATTCTCTTGATATCATACACTTTCATTTGTTCTAATTTATATGCAGCTCTTTCAATCTTGTCTTCTGTCTTTCCATGGCTCTCTGCACCACTCATAGCTTTTGTATTGATTGTGAAGTTAGTGTCCATGTTTCACCAGAGTATGTTAGAGCAGGTAGCACACACTGATCGAAAACTTTTCTCTTCAGGAATAGGGAGAGGTTCCTGAAATTTATGCTTAGCTTGAAGAATGCCTGCCAACCACATTTAATACACCTTTCAATTTCCTTTACTGTATCATCTTCCATTGAGATCCATTGGCCAAGATATATGTAGTGATCTACTACATCTACTTCTTCTCCAGATATTAAAAAAAAATCTTTCTTTGATGAAAGGGAACCATTGATCATTAAACAAATCAACTCAGAATTCTCATTTGATGCACAAATGACCAGGCTCAAATCATCCTACTATGGACATATTATGCAAAAAACCCAGCTCTTTGGAAAAGGTTGTAAGAACAACCAGCAGCAAGGTGGATGGATTCAGTTGCAGTGGCAATGAGTGCACCATTGAGAGACTTGAAAGACCAGATGTAGAAGATGAATAGGCTGAGCTCGAGGGAGGGGTTGTGTGTCATCATTTTCTTCGCACCCACAAGAGATCTAAGTCCAGCCCACTTTGAATTCTGTTGACTCTTATCTAACGCCTATTTGCTTTGATCATTAGTAGATCAGATTCTTGTAGAAACTGTTAGTATGCATTAAACCTGTATTCATTTGAACTGCCTTGATTTTTTGCACCTGACACCAGGTTAGGGATAGATCATCATGGAGAAAATCTATATGATCGCTAGTAGTTTAAACCACCCTGATGGCACATAATCAATCAATCAATCAATCAATCAAAAAATGAATCACCAAATCCTTTTGGCTGTAGAAAAGTACAAATCTAACAAGTAAATAAACACTCTTTTACCCTGAAAAGTTACAAAACTGATTATGATGAAAAGAGGGAGAAATAAAACCAACAACCCGCTTATTCAGTAAGGAAATTCTTTCCTCACTTTGTAAAATGTATTTCTATTTATTTATTTGTAAATTTACATATTACTAAATCAAATGAACTCCCTTGCACTCAGATAATTTGTGGCAAGTTATTCCAGCAATACTGTTCAAAATTGCCTTTCTGGCTATAATACGTATAACTTGTACATTTAAATTACAAAAAGTTTCCTGTATGTTCTGTGAGACACATACAGATGTCCCTTTTCCACCCCTCATTCTTATTTGTTTCCCTCAATTAATCACATGCCTCATATGTTTGATTTCAGACAATACAATTGAAGAACAAGTTTGAAAGTTTGAAATCAAAGATTCTTATAACCCTAACCAAGCATAGGAAAAAACACAAGACTCAGAAGAAAGTCATAATATTGATACAATAATGTAGCTTTTTTAAGAAGGTGCCCTCTGGATGTTTCGGTTTACAACTCCTATAATTCTCAGATTGCTAGGCCAAGTTCTGGGACCTATAGTTCAAAGTGTCCAGAGAGCTCCCAGCTGAGGCAAATCCACCAAGATTTTTTATGAACCAGAACTGTTATCGTTTTATTTTAAAGCAACTAAAAATGGCAATTAAAACAGAATAAAATAGTGTCAGCATGTAATTGTGCCAATCTATCTTTGCCAGAAATAGAGAAATTTACACCTTGCACCAAGACAGGGGAAACTGGGGGGTGGGGGTGGAAACACACTTTGCATAAAAGGATTGGCAGGATGGAGGCACAAGCTTAGCTGGACCTCGTCCATAGAAGTCTGTGAAATCCAAAAGAAGGATATCTTAAAATATATTTTTCCTCTTTGGAATATTTTGTTTTGGAATGCCAGTAATTCTAGTGGCAAGAACAGCCGCTTTATATTCAGAAATGAGCCAGCTGGAGAGCTGAAGCCCTCATAAAAAAATGAAATGCCAAACCAACCCCTGCATCTTCCACAGTCTCTCAGGTCACCTACCAGATTAGAAGGCCTGTTGCTAAGGCAACCATATCTTGCAAGTGCTAGCTGAACTTCCCCATAATTTTAACCCTTTAACTAGCCGAGGAAGGTAATGCTAATAATCTTGCAGCCTGGAGAGAAAGTTAGATATATTGTCTGCTTAAGAAAAGGGGGGAAAGAAAGACAAAACACCCAATTCCACATTTGATGCTTTGGCTGTTTTCCTAGAATTTATTTTTTTTTAAATACTGACTGATAAAAGAAAAATATGGTAAAAAACCCCAAACTTTTATAAGCGTCTACCAAACCGTGTGTGTTTGAGTGTAGCTGTGTGCATGCCCAAGTGTGTTGGGGGAAAGCATGCTGTGAATATGAAATAGGAAGAAACAAAGCATAAGAGAATTTTACTACTCCTTGTGGTCAGAATTTAGTGGCTGTGTATTACAGAACATGGCTAAATCCTTCTGTAGTAAACAGAAGGCAGAGGAAAGCTACAGTGAAGTGGACAGATGGCCAGTGGTATATTAACACCTTCCAGTTGTCTGAGAGCAACCCACTGCCAACTGACATGTCCCCATCTCCTTTTCCAACAGAACAGGGCATGCAAGGCAGTCCCCTACTTCGGCACACACTCAGATTCACCATGGATTTGTCCCTTTGCAAACGTCTTGGTGAAAAAACACTCCAGAAACATGACTAAGTGTTAAAAAAACAGCAGCAAACGGCCAGTTCTTACCAGAAATGAATCCTTTAATGTGGGTTCGCAACACATTTTCGGATGTTACAATCAATTGCTTGCTAAAAATTGTCATAAAAGAACAAGAACAAGAATCCAAGAATTTTCTTTTAACTTTGTTATACCGATACAACAAATTGGGTCTTGCATGCCTCGAACTCTACAACAACTCAGTCCTTTATCAAAGGTCATATTGGCAGGGGGGACTTAATGAGAATTGAATACGGAACCAGAACTGGAAAGGTAAACCCACAATGTTCTACTCTTTAACAATTATGTGGGGTAAGTGGGTTGGAGCTGCTGTCTTGAAACACAATGAAACAGAAGGAAGTTCACCACAAGGTGTTTTTTCTTAAGACTGTGGATGTTCCTCTACAAGGATGTTCTCACAAGTGGTTGGCAGTAAGAATGTCCACTGAGGAGTCAAGGGAAATATCTGGATGTATTTGACAAGACAAATTTTAAGAAAGTGGGAGAAGGAAATCATGACACTATCTCCATCCTAAAGTGTATAGGAGGATGGGAAGAATTAAAAAGAGAAAAAGCAAGCATCCTCACACAACTGTAAAGGACGGCCATATGTGAAGGAAGAAAATGTCTATTTGGACAAAGTTTGACTACAATCTCTTCTACATACAATCTAGAAGCTGCCTAAACACACTGGTTTTTTGGGTTTTTTTTTAAGAATGCTTAGAGTCCCACATTTTCATTATTAGTTTTCAGTGTGAAGTGAATTGTCAATAAATACAAAAGGATGCATGGAGCATTCTGGCCGATATTTACTTAATGGTTTTAGATGGATTCACTGTATGGCAATATCCAGGTACTCCAAATGGAACATCATCTAGACCAGGGGTGTCAAACTTGCAATGACACGTTGTCGTCACGTGACATATCGCAACTTTTCCCCCGTTTGCTAAACCGCATGATGCATCCGGCCCACGGGCCATGAGTTTGGCACCCGATTTAGACTCTGGCTGACAATCTTGTCTATATCAAATCCATAGAAAATTGTTTTTTAATAAAAAAATTGTATAGAATTCTACTAAATTTTAGTTGTTAGCATAAGGAAAAATGGGTCTCTTATTTTGTTTAATCATTTTGCTTCTTAGCAGGTCTGTTATCGTTGAAGCTTGAACAGGATTTTTTCCTACTCATTTGTATGCATAAAAGATGTTGGTCTTGTCTGCACCTAACCGCGTTTGGGTGAACCTTACGCGAATGACTAAATAAATTATTGCATGAGTAACTAAACTATTACATGAGTGACTAAAGATTTTGGCTGAGCCAAACTACATTTAACAAGAGAAAGGAATGGCAGTTGTTAATCTGCAATCTGAAGATCAGATAGGATGTCTGGTCTGCTATAGGATCATCTTGAAGAATTCTTGGTTTTACCACTTTCCCTATAAGTACCGGGTTTCTACGGTGACAGTAAACACAGTCATTAGATTGCCAGAATTTGGAATAATTTATTGCCTTCTCTTCTAAATTCATAGGAAAAACAATCATTTTCTATGTTCATCCTCTTACCAGCAAACTACAGTACTAGATGGAACTGCACTGACGAGTAGAAATACAATCCCACACTGGTTTCAAAAAGGAAGATGTAAAAGAATAAGATAGTGGATTCCAGCTTTGATAGTAATATAGGGGGATAATATGAACAAATATGGGGATTTGTCTTTTGCTGCCTCTGTTATTTTTTTATAGTTTTATCACTGAACTGCACACTTAACCTGAACTTGATCATTTGCCATGTAAGGGATCAGATATAGAATGTTTGAGAAACTGCTCAACATACTTTAACAGAGCAAGTCCTTTACCGTCAGACTTTGTACAAGTTAGCAAAATACCTTCTAAAATTACATACATTGATGTGCTAGAAGTTGAAGAGGTAACAGTTTGCTATATCCATTCTTAACAACTAACCTAACACTAGTGTGTAAGCAGCAAATACTAACAACTTAGTTACTAACAACTTAGTATTTCAATGTTCATTGCAGAATAAATTCTACACACTTAGAAAGGGCCTGGTCAGAATTGACTTTCCACCAGCATCTTATAAATGACCAGGCACACGCTACAATATTTAAGCATATTCTAGAGCTATCTGGCAGACAAGAACATTATTTCTCCAATGATAAATGGAATATCTATTAAAAGTACAAGTAATCCTCAACTTACAATAGTTCATCTAGTGATTGTTTGAAGTTATAACGACACTGAAAAAAAGTGACTTATGATCATTTTTCACACTTATAACCATTGCAGCGTCCCCATGATTATGTGACCAAAATTTTGATACTTGGTAACTGGATCATATTTATGATGATTGCAGTATCCTGATCATGAGATTACCATTTGCAACCTTCTGACAAGTAACATCAGTGGGAATCCATATTCACTTAACTGTGTTAATTGTTACTAACTTAAGAATTGCACTGGTTCACTTAACAACTGTGGCAAGAAAGGTCATAAAATGTGGCAGAATTCACTTAACAACTGTCTCGCTTAGCAACAGAAATTTTGGACACAATTGTGGTTGTAAATCGAGGACTACCTGTATTTTTAAAAAATTGACGAACCAAATATTCGAACCACTTTATGTATGTCAAATTTGTTTGAAGAGGCCTTAAATAAGGCTAATGCAATGCTCAACAAACATTATCTAAGCTCCCAACAAATACTCTTTATCAAACTACAGTTAACAGCAGTCTTGCCACAAGATATAAGATGAAGATAGCCATCGTACCATAGTTGGTGATTATTACATACCTGAAAATACTAATATATCATCCTTAAATAATTTTATTGAAGTACTTTATTCTTGAAAATCCATACTCACTTTATGGAAAAACAAAGAGTTATTTGTTCAAATCTATTTAAATTTTGGAGCCAAGACAAAACTTGAAACAAGGACTCATAGTTGGACTACGGACTGCACTCCCTAACCACGAACAGAAATAATATAGAAGCCTAGGTTAGAACATTTATTAACTAGAAATGGTGAGTTCTAATCCTGCCTTAGGCATGAAAGCTGACAGGGTGACTTGGACCAGTTACTCACTCTCAGCCCAGCATACCTCAAAAGGCTATTGTAGGGGAAGTAGGAGGAGGAAGGATGTATGTTTGCCTTCTCGAGTTATTTACAAAAGTAATTCTTCTGAAGTATCATAGTAATACCGTAGCTTTTTATAGTTCCAAGCATAAGTAAACTATAAGACCAAAAAATCAGAGATGATGAGTAAAGCAAATTAGCAGAAGAACCAGTGATATTGTGCTTTTATTAAAAAGTTTGCTATGCATTAAAAAAGCCAGAAGGCTACTGAATTATGGCTTTATTCCTCTAGAAATGCTGCCACCTTTGCAAACTCTTCTACCCCTTCAAAACAAAAACAAAAAAAAGGAAAGGAAACAACTATCAGGATTTTTTAAATTTTAAAACCACATTTCTTTACACACTTGTTGCACTCCAAAAACTTTATAACAAAGGATCCTGCCTATAGAACTTGCACTAGCATATCAAAGAATTTTAAGTATATAGTATATATTTCTGCTTTAAGGAGTAAAATGACAGCACCACACAAGCACAATAGAAATGCTATTGGTGTAAGAAGAGAAAACTCAAGAGATGGTTAACTAGTGACTTTATTAGGTTCCAGTGTTCAATGTCAGAAGCAGAAATATGATTTTTTTTTATCTGCTGAGTTCCAGGATAAATGCTATTATATAGGGTTACAGCTGGACCACAAGGTTCAAAATGAAACTATAATAGTTTATGAAAAGGACTGAATGTCTAAAGATACAATGAATTTATTCTGCATGTTGAAGCAGTGACTTTTTAAAATTGCTTTCACCATGTTCCATTAGTTCATTGTTGACGACTTCCCCTCAAAGACAAGCTTAAACGTTTGCAAATGACACCATCTCATACACCATATTATTATTTGTTAAGCTACAGTATTATGGCTTTCTAGCTGATAAAAACCAGTAAGTAAAAAAAAAAGAATGCAGAAACCATCTTTCTTCTCCAAATTAGGATTTAGCAACACAATTCAAAAAGGATCACAGACATTATACAATATAGAGTGGCAGAGATTTAAAAATTCTGGTAAAAGTCCGATTATAATAAATGCTTCTTAGCAAAGTAAAAGACAGTTGTGTGTAAATCTGTTTTAAAGGGTGGGGAAAGCTGGGGACATCAGACAACAACTTAAATTTGATCCCACACACAAACTGATGTGCTTATAAGAAAACCTGACCACCAAAGGCAAAAGTTATATATTACAAAGCTGGAACAAATGTGGTTGTTTTTTTTAAAAAAACTACATCTCTTTCCTCTGTCCCCTCCCCCTCACAATCTCTTAATCTTTCTTTTCTTTCACTACTGTGTGGAGCTGTAATTTATGAATTAAGGAAATAATCCTTGCTTAATGACTGTAATTGAAATCAGAATTTTGTTTGTAAGTTGTTATGGGTTGTTAAGCAGGTCCCCATGTGACCTGGCTCAATTTTACAACCATTCTTATAATGGTTCTAAAGCAAGTTACTGGGGTCATTAAGAGAATTACATGGTTATTAAGCAAACTATGTGGTCATTAAGCAAACCCAGCACATCCAATGGGCCTTTTTTTACCAGAAAATGGCTTTTGTCAGAAAATGGCAAAAAAACATTGCAAATTGTGGGCACACGATCGTGCGATGATACAACTAGTTGTAAACATGAACTAGTTGTTCCAAAATGCAATCATGTAACTGTGTAGTGTGGCAATCATAACTTTGGCATGGGTTATAAATAAGAGTTATGTGGCTGATCACTAAGCAAGGACTATCTGTAATAATGTACTTTGAAGATAAAAACACTGATGTTTTAATCTTGCCAATAGGCTTTGGAATTGGATTAAAGATGTATATTGCCAATATTAAACATTTATACCTGGCAAAATTCACAACTAGAAATAAAGAAAAATGATATACATTGACAAGACATTTTGATTCATGTATTATAACCATGAGGACATGTAAAGTTCATTATGCATTAAAAACCTCACCTTGTGGGTACAAGCACCATAGACTGTCTTCTCCAACTAGTCTTGGTCTGACCTACTAGAACAGGGGTGTCAAACCCACATCATCACAGCAGCGTCACGCGACGTATCAGAACTTTCCCCCCTTTGCTAAACCGGGCATGGGCGTGACCAGCGTGTGACACATTCGGCCTGCAAGTTTGACAGCCCTGTATTGAAACATATAGAGAAAATCTAGAGAAATCCGAATCCCAAACTTCCCAAAAGTATGTGTGTGTGTGTGTGTGTGTTTTCTGAAGCTAGGTGTTGTTTTCTGATGGCAGAGACATTGCTTTGGAATAGCCCCCAATTAAGATTGAGCTAGCTTCCTCACTGCTGTTTTTTAAGAAAAAGTTAAAAACTGACTTATTTTGGAGATTTTTCTTAAATTGACATTTGATGCTATCTTGTTCTTTTCCTTTATTCTTGATTTGTTTTTTAACTGTTCTCTTTTATTTACTTTTGATGGTGTTTGACTGTATTTTTATGATCTATTGATGTTTTAATTTGTGTTTGCATGCATTCTAGTATAAACTGTTGAGAGTCATTTGATTGTGGTAGAGATTTGTTAAATAAATTAATAAATAAAAGCACAAAACACATTCATTCTGTCTATCTTTAATTTAATAGCTTTTTTGCACCTTAAACAAATAAAGAACATTTTTTATTAAAAAAAATAATTACCCCGAGACTAACCAACATTATACTTCAAAACCACCTTCTTTGTTCTGAAAGTTGAGTTTAGTCCTGAATGAAATAAAAGCAGCAAGAAATAAACATGTGATAAAGTAGATCTAAACCAAGGCTACCGTCCATCATTGATAGTGGTAATTTGCCCATTCTAACTTGATGTTGTTTTTTTTAAATTTTAATTACAGGATGCAGGAGAAAACTAGTCTGAAATTAAAAAATGCAAAAGAAGAATTCATATTTGAACAAGACTGTTCCTTGATTGCATTTAAAAAAAATAATGCAGGATATCACATCACTGTTTCAATCAGGACTGAAGTTGACAGAAAGTTTAACATTCCAAGTCAATCTTAGCTATTATGGTTCTGCATAATGCACATCGAGTCACCTCCAGAATGGAAAGGAATAAGTGATAGCACACAGAGTGATCTTAGTATACAACTGTCAGAAGGAAAGAAATAACACATGACCCCGCAAGAAATCCTATCAATAATATGATGGTTTTTCAATCTCAATCCATTTGACATCGGAAAATAAAACACCAGATTTAAGGACAAGCAATTTATATATTTATTAACATATAGCTGCCTTTCTTATACAAGACAATTCTAGATAGCTCCCAATAATATTAAATAAAAATACAATAAATAAAAAATAACTTCATGACAATACACATATCATAATATAGTATTTTAATATTGAAAACATATAAAAACAAGGCTCACATTAACATTACTGAGTTTATTTTTTATTTATATTCTGTGCTTCCTATAGGGGTAAAATATACAATTCAGACATGTTATACAAAGCTCTGATGCTATTAACCATTATGATCGTTGCTCATTTGACTTTTAAATCAATTGATAACAACTACAATGTGCATATCACATCTTCAGCATTCAAAGAAGTATGTTCAAAATGCAACCACCAGCAACTGAGAATTATTTTCTGCATGCCCTGTTGTTTGAACTTGGTATATACTTTATATGTTTAGGAAGGCATGTTGGCTGAGGACAGAAGATAAGAGGGTGGCCAATATTGATAAACTGCATTAAGCTTCTTCCTTTTCGTATTCAAGTGCCAGACATCAGTTAACACCAAGGGGAAAAATATATCCACACTTCCTTGTTGCTACTTTTCACTTCTGAAATGGTTTGGGAGAACAGGCAGCACAGTTCAACAGGGTGGCTTATCATTAGATCTTGTCTTTAGGCCTTTCAGCTATCAGTAGTAAGAGGTAGTTCCAACATATTCCTTGCTTCACAAAAGAAGTGTGAGATTACAATTAAAACATTGCTTGGAAAAATAAATGGAAGTACAATACTTAAGAAGCATGTAAAGAACCTGCTTACAAGCATATGGTTTTGGCTTTGAAAAAAAATATCGACAAAATCACAGGGGAGAAGGGATTTGTACTGAGAAGCTGGGGAAAAAAATCAGTGCTCAAAATCAAAATCACCCCACTGTGACAATTATATGGAAATTTGTTTTAGATGACAAGGTCTAAACTTAAATGGTTAGGATTTCCTCAACCGCCTTAGGAAAAGAGCAGTTTGTCAGCGGAACCATTTATTTAAGGATGTGATAGAATCCTTTCCCTGGATATTTTCAAGCAGAGCTTGAATAGACCTTTGTCATGGATACTTACATTTGAATTCCTCCACTGAGCAGGGGATTGGACTTGATGGCCAAGGTAGGGTCTTCCAACTCTGTAATTCTATGATTTTTCTAAAATATTTGCACACTTGACAAGAGCTACGATGATCCAGCATTGTGGATGCAGAAGCCTTTATTTATTGTCTTCTGTGAAAAGGAAAATGCTTACTGTCTGCAATGGGAGATGTTTCTGGACTGGATGAATTGCATCCTAGGTACTGAAGAAAATTTCTGGCAGTCCAGTTGAACCTCCATGCTTTGTTTTTGAGAAAGAATGAAGAATGGGAATGAATGCCATGGCGGAGAAGAGGAAGTACTGACCCTGTCTTTTCTAGTCATGCCAAAAGTAACCTGATCTCAACTTCTGATCAGTCACCACCTAAGTAATTTTGGAGAATACTGTGAATACTATGAAACATAATTTCAGCAAAGTATTTGACAAAACATCCTATAAACCTATTAGTAGGCTAATTTTGATAGGACAATTAACTTGATACATAGATTTAGGTAAAGAAAAGTTTGCTCTTGGCTTGTGGAGAGGATTATGAAGTTGAGAGAAAGCTATTAAATCTGCAGATGATACAAAATTAGGTGGGATTTAGAGCTTTAGAAGACAAATACAAAATTCAAAACAATTTTGAAACAAGTGGTACTAGTAACATAACAATATTTAATAAAGTTGAGTGAAACGTTATTTAGAAATAGAAGCCAAAAACACAAATACAGAATGAAAGTATCTGGCTTGACAAGATTGTATCTGAGAAAAGCTACTGACTGCCATTGATCCCAAAACAAATATGAATTCACAATGTGACATGGCTACTACAAAGTCTAAAGCAATTTAGACAGTACTAGCACAAGGATAGTTTGTAATCCATAGAAAATAACCATTCATCTGTTTTTTGCTTTGGACAAATCATAACCTAGAATATTGTGTTCTAGCACCAAATCATATTCCTGTCAGGAACCCCAGATCCTTGAATTTATATCAGTATGCATGACACAGCATACAATATTTTCTTAATATTTTATGATGATCGTAATAAATAATATCCTTTCTCAAGTTCTGATTTTATTATTATTATTATTATTATTGTTGTTGTTGTTGTTGTTGTTGTTATTGTTATTGTTATTGTTGTTGTTGTTGTTATTGTCATTATTGTCATTATTGTTATTGTTGTTGTTATTATTATTATTATTATTATTATTGTCATTATTGTTGTTGTTGTTGTTGTTATTATTATTATTATTATTATACCTCTGAATCACTCTTGACTGCTGACAACTACCTGGACAATCCCTGCAGTTTTCCTGGCAACATTTTTGAAACTGGTTTGCCATTGCCTGCTTCCTAGGACTGAGAGAGTGTGACTGGCTCCAAGTTACCTAGTAGGCTTTATGCCCAAAATAGTCTCCTGGTTTCTAGTCTGGTACCTTAATCACCACACTAAATAGCTCTTGTTTGAAATCTATGGCGGTACTCAGTAACTCAGGTCATGGTTGTCCCAAAAGGAGCTTTTTTGAAACAGAAATTGGAGTTTCTTGATTTTTTCTTGAAGACATTTCACTTGTCACCCGAGAAACTTCTGACAAGTAAAATATCTTCAAGAAAAAAAATAAAGAAAGTGCAGTTGCTGTTTGACAAAAGCACCTTTTGTGTTAGCTCTAACTTATTTATTAAGCATGAGGTAATAGTAAAAAATGTTACAGTGACAGCTTTACAAACAAATCTTGATAAACCAGATAAAAACAATCTGTAAATTATTATTTTTTTAAAAGCTTTTTAACATGAGCCTGAAAATCATCACACTTCTTTAGGATAAGGATTAAAGCAGTATTATAAAAAGTTTATCAACCAAGATTAATTAAAAATCTATATGTTTCCCAAACACATTCGCACAGCAGAAAGTAGGATAACATATTTCTGTTTCCAAGGCGGTTAATGAGAGCACCATGCCCTTCCACAAAAAAAGGAGCATAAAACTGTATTTACATCACACTGTGTATTCTTTGCAAGAATGATGAATGAGCACTTTTGTATTGAACAGCCAAGCAATATGGTTTTCACCTCCCTGATCATTTTCTAGAAGGCACGTTTGGTGAAAAATCAGCAAATTGAGAAGCAATCACTTGTTATTTTCATCAGACGATGCTAAGTGCCTGCTTTACCTTGACCCTTTCCCACAAAGCAACCAAAATACTACCTTCTTGAAAAACGCCTAACTTTTTTTTAAGTGCCCGTTACCTCTGACCAATCTCCCCTTAAGTCCAAAAGGCTTTCAAAAATAAGCCAGGGGCTGATTTGCCAAAAGAAAAGGGAGGAGATCTGAAAAGGGGAAATGAAGAATCCATTACTTTAGTGAAGCTATACACTAAAAAACAGACAAATACTAGAAATGGACTGCACAAAAAGAATGCCGAGATGAAGCAACATTAAAAGTTAAACTTAATTAGCTGGCATATTGACAGAGAATCCATTGTGCAGTACAGTGAAGCAATCGAAAGTTCAGAGCCTTGAAAAATAATGTTGAAAAACTCATTGATGCTTGCAGGTAAAAGCAGACATGTTGTTGGTACATGCCATGATGCTAGTTAGCTCTAGTAAGAAGTTGTGTAATGCAGCATGTAAACTTGAGCCCTAAAATGTTGTGGGGGGGGAAAACTTCCATGGATAAAGAAATGAGAAAAATACCAGTGAAACAACTGTCAAATTCCAGGATGATTTAGATAAATAAATCATTTGAACAGTTAAAACAATTTTGTAAAAAAAACCAACTACTCCCCAAATCATTTCATTAAGACTTTAACAATTTACTTTGACTGAATTCCTACATTTAGTAGATCTACTCTAAACCATATAACACTGTCTCTAGGAAACACAGTCTTGATTACAATGAAAAATGGAGCAGAAATATGAAAAGTCAGTATATGGACTGATCACTTTCAAAAGGAAATGATGGATCCAATGTTTATGGACACTATTTTGAAATAGTGAATCAAAATGCAACTTAGGCAATATTGTTTCTATGGACAAGGAAATACTTGGCTCCATGATTTCTCCACAAACTTGAGACTGGAAATAAAACAATCTATTAACCTCCCCTTCATTGCAGAGATTAAGCAATCATCCATAGACAGATATGTTTGCATATGTACTATATATACTATATATATAGTCACATGTATAAAATATTTATCTGGAGCAGAGCCCCGTACAAGTGATTATTGCATGCATGAAAGTCTTTAATCGGCCTTACTCTGAAGCAACGTGAATCTGAGGCTCTTGCAATAACTCCAGATAGGACTGCATTACTACAATTTCAGTCTTCTTGGCATTTTTATAAAATGAGTTTCAACTGAGTATATGTGTACCTTTTCTGAGTGATTGGTATTTATCATTTCAAATATGAAAATGGTTGGTATTCTTTGCAATATCTGGGATAGTCTGCCCCAAAGTGATATCTTTAAACTCTTCCAGACAACAATTCCCTTCAACTTTAATAACCATTACCATTGTTGAACTGGGCTGATAGAATCTGCAGATCAACTATTTTCACTGTACTAAGAAATGCACAAATATATTTGTTTCCTCCAAGAAAATCAGATCATTTAACAAAATTAGATTTGACAAAGCAAGCATGAATTTATGGATAGTACTTCATTATATTCTTTTTCTCCGATAATTGATGGACACATACTAGAAGCTTCTCCCCACATTTCATCCTTATAATAGTAGTATGATGTAGGCTCAGACATAGTGACCAATCCAAAAATCATATAGTAAGTTTCATAATCATGTGAGGAATTGAATCTAATTAAAGAACCTTGAGTTCTGTATGCTGGTCCGTCATCTTTATTCATTCCAACAATGGGATGAAACCTCGAGGATCTAGCCACAGATTAAATATTAGGAAGAACCTCTCATAGTAAGAACTGTCAATCAGTGGAATAAGTTACCACATGGAATGATTTCTTCCCCTTCTCTAGGGGATTTTCAACACAATTTGGACAGTCATCTATTGGAGATAGTGAATGAATCCTGCAGTTTACAATAGGTGGATGACCTTTCATACCCAACTCTTTCCTCAGCTGTAATATTCAAAAACATTCACCTCACATATCATATTCTTATATGCCTAAATTTATACAAATGGAAGCCCATGGCAATTCATTTGTTTCACCAGAATCATGCTGATGTGACACAAATCTTCCTTTTTTTTTTTCAAAAACAACATTTGAGCAGAAATTACTCCAACAGAAAGAAGGCATATTTTGTCTGAATTTGGGAATAAGTGCTTTCTTGCCTGGGGTGATAAAAAAGGGAACTTGTCAGAAAAAGAAAGACGGACCCATGGAGAAACTCTTCTTGCCTTTTCTAGCAAGATTCTTGAATTTTCCTACCTTGTAGAAATCAACACTAGAATCAGGTGGAAAGAAAGCAGCCATCAAAACAAAGACCATTTCAAGGCTGCTTTATCATTTGTTTTTAAACAGAAAGCCTTCTCTGAATTCATGGTGACACAGTCACAGTTGAGGGTCTGGGATGAAACGCTTTTTGTGCTTCACAAACCATAGATTAGGGTGCTAAGAACATAAAAGCTTCATTTTAGCTTCATGGCTTGATTTATATTGTGTTGCCAATATAAATGCCAAATGCATCTCTTGTTTAACTTAGGGGAGGAAAGCATGAAGCTGAGGACAAGGAAGAGGAAGCAAAATAGAAACTATCAAAACAGTGTTATTTAGAACACAAACAATCCAATAGCCTTCTAAAAAGTAACTCCTTGTTTCTTATATCACAGAAGTAAAAAATGTATACAACTTTATGAGAGAGGTGGCTATATAAATTGGAGAAAAAAGAAAGGAAGGAAGGAAGGAAGGAAGGAAGGAAGGAAGGAAGGAAGAAAGAAAGAAAGAAAGAAAGAAAGAAA
>JANHFL010003928.1:225818-238348 GCA_032468155.1 Oxyrhabdium leporinum | reverse complement strand
CTCTCTCTCTCTCTCTCTCTCTCTCTCTCTCTCTCTCTCTCTCTCTCTCTCTCTCTGTGTGTGTGTGTGTGTGTCTCTCTCTCTCTCTCTCTCTGTGTGTGTGTGTGTGTGTATGTGTGGAGCACTTTGTATGGAAAGATGAGGCAGCCACTTGCACTGAGCTCTTCTAGACTAGGATTAAAAAAGGCATCACTTCTCAGGCACCCTGAAAAGGTTTTCTGTTCAGGTCTGAATTTCAGAATCCATTACAAAAAAAAAGTTAAATTGTGTTCCAACTGACAGTGCTTCTGTACACACCTTCCTTTGCACAAGCCACTTCAACATTGCCTGCAAGAGAGTTGCCAAACCAGCTTGTTAATTATCTCCTTCAGTCCCAGGGACTACATCCAAAAACACATGAATTTCTGCAAGCTACGAAGTTCATAACATATCCAAACCTGCTTTCCAAATGTCACCACGTGTGCCTCTATATAAAAGCATGTGCGTATCTATATATGTTATTGGTAAACTAACAATCCTGGCCTGGTTTCTGAGCACCTAATAAGCAATACTGTACATAAACCACAGGATTCAATCGGGAGTGTTATTGTAGCAAATACCAAGGAAGGCGAAGACAGAAGACAAAACTCAGATTTAAGTATTCATTCTTTAAAATGAGTAAGGGATGTTATAAAACACCACAAGATTTAAAACCCACAAATGCATCCACATATAACCTCCTAAAATACAATTACAACAAAATTATATTGTTTTAAGTAACAGGACTTAATTGTTTACAAACTAAACCCATCAAGAAATCATTAAAGTGTGTTTTCTTAAAATCTGCCCCAAAACTAAGATTCTAGAAATTATTTTTTGCTCAAATCACATTAACTATTTGAAAGTTGTGCATGCAAATGGAAGCCCTGTATTATTATTACTTCAAGCAAATGCTAAGTAGCTTGACTAATCCTATGGTCTATTGGGGCATTCCACCTTTGAGCAAACAGTATACAGATGTAGGTTGTGTAACCTGTGTCTGAACTGAATCATCAATATGCCAAAAAGGAAATCTACTGATATAAAAACACACGAAGACTTATAGTGTCAATAACCTCAATTTGTACCCTTAGAACTTCTATCACCAGTGTTATAACCAGCTAGGGCTGTTCTCCAGAAGGGAGAGATGAAACCTCTGAAGATAAAACAGAAATACATTAACTTTCACAAACCTTCAGTCTTTTCATGACAGTTTCCATGAATTAGGAACAATGCAGGCAGTAGCCAAGTCCAGAAGAACAGAACAGAACAAAAGTTTCTTCAACCCATCTGTTACTTTTCCCCCTCCATTCTAAAAATCAAGACTCACCCTCAAACCTTCTCTTTTTTTTCCTCAAATGGGAACAAAATCTGGACATTAAAAGATTTTTGTGGAATCCAAATAGCAAGCAGGATTTATCTCATTTTATAGCAATATGAGCTCATGGCAAACAAATATAGAACACAATGTTTTCATTGTGAAATTTTGGAAAGCATCAGACAAAATGCAAGACCTACTCTTTGTAGAAGTGCAATCCACTATAAAGGATTTAAAGCTAAATAATTGGGTGGACAACAGCAATATCTGTGCCCAATGCAGAGAGCTTACAGTTACTGTTGAAATCCTCTTATGTGTAATGTAACGCTTGGTATTAAGAAGAGTGTTCTCTCCACAGACAAGCTTTACTTGCAGTGGGCTATCACTTTACAAAAATCAGAAATTTTCAAGTATTGCCATAATAGATCACAGATAGCATCTAAGCTAGTCCTGCATATCTTCTGACCTGCCAAATCAAGAGCAGACCATTTTTATTTTTCTATAATTCTTCCTCTTAGAGCAGTATTGTTCAAATTTGGCAACTTCATGGTATGTGGACTTCAACTCCCAGAACTCTCCTAACAGCATGTTCCAGACAGTACACTCCAAGAGAATTCTGGGAGTTAAAAGTCTACACATTTAAAGTTATCAAGTTTGAAAAACACTGTTCTAGAGCAATTATGAGATTTGGAAATGTTACAATTAAACCAACAATGCCTGAAAATCATAATGGTAAAAATTAATACAAGGGTTCAATAAAAAAAAACAGGAAAAGACAACCGTAAACCTGGATGAACATGGGTTTGTGTGTGTGCGTGCGCGCGCACACACACACACACATATACACACACACAATTCTTTTCTGAAAGTTTATAATGGCAAGTAATTCTTGCAAGCATTAGAATGCATCAAAATCAGGAAATAAGTCTAGTGGTGCCACATTTAATCAAATGAAATCTACCTATTTATTGCAGCTTTACAAACCACCACTATATTATATTTTTGCCCAGCAAATAGCATTTGCCTGGATCAAATTAACAATGTTACCAAACTTCTTTGCGTACCAAGTAACAAAACATAAGCTGGTCTACAATCATAATTACATCGTGAAGGTGAAAGACCTTCCCCAAGCCTAGTAAAATATTATTTTTTTGTCATGCTCCTTCAGATCTAAGGAAAGGAAAAGAATAAGCACACCAGCAGTAATAATAAGCTGCTGATGTACATGACATACTCATTGGGATTTTTTTTCCTCTCAGATAGGATTTATCTATTTCTTATAAGATTTCTAGTTTAGTGGCCCTGCATGGGGGGGGGGGGGGTTAGGGGATGATTCTGTGTGAGTGGTAGACCCGTGCGCATACGCTCGCCCACCACTTGCATGATCTGGTTCCGAACGCACTGCAGCTCACTAGTGGACTGCGACCTGGGGGTTGGGGACCCCTGCCTTACAACACAGAATAAGCCCCCCAACCAAACACCATAGGCTCAGATTAAGCAACCAAACATCTCAATCTGTGTCCAAATACTTATGCACTTTTGTCTATTTCTTGTTGCTCTAGCTTTATTATAAAGTACCAGGTTAAAAGACAACACTGGGACTCCTATATTGACTGTATCCCACATAGAGTTCTTCTGACTATGGTCTTGCCTTTACTTTTGTGTAGGGAGAAATGCATCTCTCAACAAAATAATTGGTATATATGGTTGACAATTCTCATACCTACAAAGAATAACAAGGTTAGCTGGCAACATGAAGAGGCTGTGAGAGGACTATGGCTTCCTCTTCTGCCAGCAGCTGTATCAGTGGAGACCTTGCCAGAGTTTCTTGGCAGTGATCACTAATGCTCTAAGGCAGTGTTCTCAACATTGACAATATGTCCAAAGATGTGTGGACTTCAACTCCCAGAATTCCCCAGCCAACGTGCTGGAGTTGAAATGCACATACTCTGAAGTCCAATTCCCAGGCCAGCATACTGGAATTGAAGTCCATACATCTTAAAAGCTGCCAAGGTTAAGAAACTCTTCTCTAAGGAACTCTTAATAGCTGCCATTTTAACTTCCCATAATTCCCAGGACCACTGCTACGTCAAGGCATTCTAGGAAATTAGAATGCAGGTATGCTGAACTATTTTGTGATGCTTAGATTCCTGAATAAAATTGGGGGTAGTGGAGGTGGAGGAAGGTGGGATTAAGTATGGGGACCAGGCAATGACAAGGGAAGAGAGGCCCGATAACTGCCCAAAGAGGCTGAATGCAGACACTGTTATTGATTGTGTTAATTTATTAAACAGCAAAAATTCAACTCTTTGATTTAACCATTCTTGGTTATTAGGGATTATTCCTGTAAATTCTTCTCTTAAAGCCTAGCTCCATGAATTCTGGCTCTAGTGATGAGGGAAAGGTACTTTGCACATGTTCAACGTAGATACAGACTCCTGTGTAAATTATTCTGGTGATTCTTTTGAAGATTTAACAACAATCAACATATACGTGATTCTTGAATTCTACTTCCTAAGTGACTGAGATTAGAAGCAACTGGTGGCCCAGCCATTCAACATGTAAAAATGAAGCACTCCATACAGGAGTCGCTGACTCATTGATTACCTCCTGTAGACAATCCTCCAGAAAATTATGCTATCACCACGCCCTAGCTATCACCATGCCCTATGAGACCCATGCAACTCAAGGCTGCAGAGAATCCAAGATTTTCATACAATTAAGATATCCCTGCTTCTCAATTAAAGTTGAGGATTGCCAAGAAAGGTAGCCGATGGGCTAGCAACTGTTGTCTTTGTTTGTTTATATTGTTTATTTTATGAAAATATCATCATCAGCCCAATAAACAAGAGGCTTAGCTTCTGTAGTTTTTGATCCTTACGAACTTTTAATCAAATGGGTAATTCTTAGCACATATCTTGGGAGAAATCTGAACCACAAAGCATGAAGTGTAAGCGGTAGGTCATGTTCAGAAGATGTAACCAATACAAAGGATACAGGTCAGCTGGTAGAAATGTTATGTGCAGCTCAGATCTAATGATGGAAGGAGAGAAGGAGAGTGTGTTTCACTTTAACCATTGTAACAAAGTGAAACCTTGAATATTTGAAGACAGAAGCCCCAGGTCAAAATAAAAATCATGCCTATATATCACTGTCATTCACAATCAGCTTTATACGGCACTGCAAACAAATGGGGTTCCTTCTTATCAGAAACAGTGTTCTAAACCACTAATAAGACAGCATGGTTTTGGCTTTACTAAAGAAATTCCATCACATTTGCCAGACTCTTGAAAGTTTACCTGAACACTTTATGTTGACTGCTGCCAAACTTGCCTTGTTAATAGCCAGAACTTTTATTCTGCCACAAGTCTGAAGCTATCTTAATGAAATGGCTAAACGCAAGCTCTTGCTCAACTCCACAGCATTCACTTCACAAACTTCAAGGAACAAATGGCCAAACCCAAACCTATGTGCTGCCAGATCATTCATTCATATTTGGATAAGAAGCAGATCTAAGAATTTATTGACAAGAGTCAAAGGAATACTTGGTATGGGTTTTTTGCAAGCACGGAGAAAAACATCCTAGCTTTCGTTACAACTTCATGTCAAAATGTAGCAATTGTTGTTATTTACTTTCTGCTGGGTGGTATGAAGACATAAGGCAACGCCACTCTTTATTAGTTAAATTTAGATTCTACTATATCTTTTCTTCAGGAGCCCAAAGTAGCAAGCATGGAGATCTTCCTTCATGTATCCATACAACAATCCTATAAGATGGGGTTGCCCGGGAAAGGACAACAGGTTCTAAGTTGCCCAATGAGTTTCCATGATTAAAGATGAAATTAACCCGGGTCTCCCCGCCCTAGTCCAATATTTTAACTACTATACCAGGGATCTCCAAACTTGGCAACTTCAAGATTTGTGGACTTCAACTCTCAGAATTCTACAGCCAGCCATCCAGCTCAAAGCTAGATCCATTTATCTCTCTATTCCAAAGGGATACCCATCTCAGCAGCAGGAAGGAATGGGGCATGACAAAATGGAGTGTTAGAAAGCTTGGACATCTCTCATTCCTGTGCCCCTTGAGTCCTATGCCCCAAGACTAACTGCTCTTCACCTTCCTACCCAAGTGCTCAAAGACCTAGAGGCAAGCAAATCATCTTTGCAGGACTGATCTTCCTTCCCCAGTCAACAAAAACAAGTTGTTCTTGCAAACGCTCCCAATATTTGCTTGCTCTGACTGCAAAAAGTCACAGCGTTATCAGGACAGTGGCTATTTCTCCTCCTTGCTCCTCCCATCCTGCTGCTTCAAGAGCTTAACCAGGGAACATGTCATCAGCCATAAAGGATTTCCCTCCCCCACGGTAGCAATAAACCAACAAGCTCTTCAGTTTAAAGAGACAGCATCTTTCCAATCTGCCCATTTGTTGTTTGTGCGCTGAAAACAAACAGGGGGAGGGGGGGGCGCACAGGAAACCTCTTCTCTTGCTTCCACATCCACCCTCTGGGAGCTTACAGTCTGCCAAGTTGATCTATAAGACAAAAATATCGTCTCCAGTTGTGTTGTGGTTATTATGATCAGCTACTGGCATGATCAGAGCTGCAACCCAACTCCGAAGGCCTGTCCATCTCACTGAAATACACTGGTGGCTGATTGCAACATACATTCATGTGTTTGTTGTCTGTTTACTCAGAACCTGAGGAACAGGTTTTGCAGCCCGTCATGGCAGATGTTATCTGAATCTCACTTCAGTCGTAGCTGCTGGGAAGGACTTGCTGACTCATGGAAAACGCCTGTGGTTGATTTCAAATTTACCTAGGTCCTCTCAGAAGCTGCACACTCAGAGGGGAGGGAAGAAGAGATGACTTCCAAATCCCTGAGGATGAAGCCACTTAAAAAAAAATTAAATTCAGGATTTAACCGGCTTGCCTTTCAAACATTCAACAAATGCAGCACTATAACCCATGCACCATGTGTGTGTGTGTGTGTGTGTGTGTGTGTGTGTGTGTGTGTTTACATGAGCAGACCTGGGAGCCATTTGCTGTAAATGGCAACAGCAAAACTACTGGGTTTGCCATCTGTCTCTTAAAAACAAATGTAATGAGTTTGCTTCTAAATGCGGCAGCCCATTCCCTTTGCCCTTCCATATGTGACCAAAACTACAAAACTGACAGGCACAAAGCTGTACAGAGGGACACTGATCCATCACTAGTCTTTTTATTTCCAGGGAAATGCAGCATTGTTTTTAAAGGGATGTTTTGGCTTTCCGTGTTGTTACTACACAGGCACAACTGCACCTTTTACCCAATTAATTTGCTTAGATTAAGAATAGATTTAAACACATTTGATCAATCAAGACAGTGTTCTCGGTTAATTGGAGAGATGATTATTTTTAAAATGTTTTTGTACAAATATTTACAAACATCACCAGTGACAGGCTGTAATGTTTGTAGGTAGCTGAATTAAAGCCTTTGTATTAAGCACAACAGCAGAAGTATATCTTGGTTCTCATGCAGTAAAGAATGGCTTCTGCTGCGATGTTTGATTTTGGCTTAGTGTGTTGTGCAAATCCAGTCCATTCAATAAACTATAGCTTAGTGCAATGGATAAACTAGGCCAAAGCCTCTTTTGAGGTAGAAGTTGGAAGACGCACGAGCCCTGGCGTGATTCATCTCCAACTCACACACTGGGTTTATGCATGCAGGTAGCAATGGAAGGTTGTGCAACAATTCACCTTTAAAAACATTTCCTGTTATGCCAGTGGAAATATGCCCTATCCTCCATTCCCAGCTTTTGGAAAATGGAAGCTATCTTTCCTTAAGTATAGTTGCATAGAGAGTTAGAGGGGAAGGGGGGGGAAATGTACGTTAAGGAAAAAAGAATGAAAAGCCTATTGCTGTTCTTAAAGACAAATTCATCTAAGTCTTCCTTCGAATCCAATTGTGAAGGTAACTAAGTGGTTTTTCTCTGCTCAGCTTTCATTTATTTTTTCCTACCTTTCTTTATCTATTCCCTGCTACTTTTTAGCAAACTTTTTCTCCCATTCTTTACTGCCTCTGCTTCACTTCTAAACACCTCTTACCGACTCCTCCCCTTTACTGAGACTACTGTCTCAGAAAACTTAACTCTTTCCAAATGAAACCATGCACTTATTTGATGATTAATTCCATTTATGCAAACAATACCAACTGATGAAAATAGTAACTTAAGTGGAATTTGTTAATTCTTGCAACAGGATCTGAACAAGATTTGGAGGTTCCTTTGATCCACCTTTGACTTGCTTTGCAACTGCCCTTATGTCACGTTTTTTGGACATTTTGATGCAAACATTGCCATTTTTAAAAAGAAAAGAATGAAGAAATCAACTGACTTTTTTTCCCCCAAAGATGCATCCAATTTAGAATATGCATGGCATATACCATTTTGGACCATAAACCTGCCTCCAGTTATCTTTTATATGCCTACAATCCATTGATTCTGATATATTATGCATACATCTTCATGTAAATAATATTAATTCTTCCAAAACAAATGATACATATTTTAAAGTAAATGCATGCAGGTTTACATAAAGAACCACATGTTTAATCCAAATTTCTTTCAGATGAAAAGTTCAAGGAAAACTTCTGTAACGGTGTCTCGGGTTAATTTACTATCAGGAACAGTCACAACCAAGTAACATGGATCAACCGTTTGATCCTTGCAAGACAACTTTTCATGTTTCTTTGGGATATGTACCCTTTGACAAATTCAATAAGACTGTGACATATCCCTTATCTGTCTTCTTTATATTTCCATAGTCAAGTCTGAAGCAAGTCTTAAGTTGCCATTGCTCCTTGTTGCAGACATGAGAAAAGCATATGCATATCAGAGGCCCCAGTCCTATATCTATTTATCTGTCTGCCAATAAGCCCTATGAACTCATCCATCTGACTACATTTTTGGCAATGGCCACTTCAGATGACGAAAAATGTTTTGAAAGAGTCATAATTGCTTATACTCCTCTTACACTTTTACCTCCTTTAAGTAGGATTTCCTAGGGGTTTGACCATATAGAAAATATGTTGGAGCCCACGTTACTGTGGAACAGAGGACGCATGCATACCCCAAGAAACTATTCCTCTTTAAAACCAGTTGCAATTCTCCTCAGGACTATCATCCACCAGCTGCCCACATTTTCCATAGGCTGGAAGTGTCCCGTTCCATTCTTGTCACTTTTATCCCTAAATCTGCTATTCTATCAATCGAAAAAAGCAAAATAAAGCTATTTGAAAGAGAGATGTACGCATACAGATCAGAATTATTTAAAAGATACAAGATACACAATCTCTAAAACAACTTTTCTAAGCAATCTCCCAATTGGTCTCTCTGACTTCAGAGGACCAAACTAAATGGTAGAATAGTTGTGTTTGTTATGGTGTCAAGGATAGGAAAGAAGGCTGGGAGTTGGAAAATGAGAGGAAATAAATTTAATGAGCCAAGGGAAGTAGACAAGTTCAGATCTCCTAAAACCACAGAGGGCCTGGCTGATCTTGGATGAGATCAAAAAGTGTCACACCAGGCCAGTACATGGATGGGACACCTCCACCGAATCCCTGAATTATAAGACACGCTGGAACCAAGGCAGTGGCAAACTACTTATGTATTATTTCCAAGGAAAACTCTATATCCATGACCGTGAGGTCACCCAGAATAAAACATGACTCAAAACTATTTGACATGAAACATCTTTATTTGAAAAAGTTACACCCAATTTGTTTTAGCTGTTCTCTTTCTTTCTCACAAACTATGTAAACAAATGTGGTTATTACTATCATATCCAGTTGATACAGAAATATTAAAGCATGTATATACTACTTCATTCTCAGGTATACCATAATAGCAGTAGCCAATGTGGCGTCCTCCAGTTATTTTAATCTGCTACTTTTGCAACCTCATGCTGGTCTAGGCAGCTGAAATCTTGAACACCAAGAATGGGAGCGAACTGCCAAAAGCACATACTGGCATTCTACTAGCCCTCCCTCATTCTTTTACCAATAGCACCCTAAGAAGGTAAGTACTTGCTGTAGCTTTTAAGACAAAAGTCCAGTAAGTTACCTCAAGGTACTTTTAATGTCTGTATTTAACTTTGCAACATGCTAAGGTTCTGTCTGACAGAAAATGACTTTGAGATGGTCTTTATAAAGAAAATTCAAGTACAAAGCAACATAGTTGCTGGATTCATCCGTTAACAATGTATTAGGATTTACCTTTCGTATTCCTAACGATACTTGGTGGTTCTAAAGTCTTTAAAGCAAAGTTTTGTTCAGTTGCACAGTTGCACCATTCTCTTATCTAGTGTGTTCCTTATTAGCAAGCATTAGGGAATGGAAAACCATGTTTTGCATATTTTCTGCCTACCTGAAAACTGTAGAACCTGGCTAATCTTATCTTGGTCTTTAAGTAAAGCAAAGCCCTGGTGAATACTTGAATGACAATGACCATCAGGGAATATCAGGTTCATAAACTGTACTAGGAAGCTAAAAAATATCTCATGAGAAGACTACATCAAATCATTTTCATGCTGTGGGCCAGGAAATTGATATGACTATATCCACCCAGACAGCAAAAGTCTGAGTAGAAAGCAACTTTTCCTTTATCTTACCTTCTTCTACAACCTGCTGCTGAAACTCTTATAACACTATGATCTCCACCCGAACCTTGCTCTAAACAAATAATTACATTACTCCGTCTTTTTTTTAAAGTTGCTGTTACCGAATTATAAGCAAACACATCTGCCACCCACTTCGAGATTAAGGTTTCAAAGACCGAGTAAATGGAGTACATCGGAAAAATCAAAAGGATTGTATTGAAATGAGACACTACAAAATGTGCTACAAAAAAAGTAGGATAAAATCCAAGCTTCCGAGGTAAGGAAGGAAATGATCAGCAGAACAGGAAAGTCATATTCATATTCACACACGATGCACCAATTCAAGCAAAAGCTTCATTGTCAGCTTTCCGAAAGGGAAAGAACAATTCCTCCTTACTTCTCCCCATTCCTGCATGATTGGGATAGGAACACGAAGCACAGCAAAGTCTTCTCTGGCTTTTGTGTGTGAATGGCTTTGAGCTTCTTTGTTCCTCTGAAAAGACGGGCAGAAAGGAAATGAAGGAAGGTTTACAAGATTTGTATTTACTCAGAGCTACAAATCTGTCAGCAGCTTACAGACACACACATCCACGCACACACACCCCTTCACAAAGTTCTTTTTCTTCTTGCAGGGGTGGAGCTGAGGTCAACTCAGAAGGACAAAATGCATTCAAGAGGCCACAACTAGCACAGCCAAAGGAACAAGACCCATTGGCCTGCAGCAAAAAATGGTGTGGATATGTCTGTGAGAGGGGAAAACATTGGAAGGAGGAGAGTTTTACACGTGTTGTGCAAAGGTGTGTATCTGCCTTGATGAAACATACTGCTTTGAAGTCAGCTGAATAGTACTTTTTTGAAATGCATCTTTTCTTCAAATCTTATTGAAAGTGGTGGAATAAAAGGCGAGAGGAGAGGAAGATTGGAAGGGAGATGATTCACTTTGATGTCACCAGCATCATCACCACATCCGTTAGCTAAGGCTGTCCGGTCATTTTTAAGTAGGGCAAGTAAGAGATGAAGAGCCATACAATTTGCCTCTAATAAACAAGCCATACCAAGAGCATCAAAAGCACGAATGAACTTTTGAGTCAGTACTGTATTCCAGCAACCAGACCTTTGCCTCCCACAAGTATTTCCTCTCTCCTTAAACAAGTACATCCAGCAGCTGACTTATCAAATTGTACATTTCAGCATAAAGAACCAGTTATCCCCTGCCTTCCTCAGAAAGAAAAGGCAAAAAGAATCAAGTGAGACTTATCTTCCATTGCCGTTAAAGTAAATGGTCAACCAAAATTTAATTGACTCAGCAGAATTTAATTAAGCCTCTTCTCCCTGACACCTCCCTTCCTACTCAACTCCAAGGCACTGACCACCAGTTGGTCTACCCAACTGAGACAGTTCCTAGATTTAGAGACAAAACTTTGGAGCTTTTGTGGAACCAACTACATTTTGCTTTGTGGGTTTTTTTTTAAATCGACACCGCATGTTGTGAGGTGGGGGTAGTGGGGGGTAACGTCTGTTTCCATTTGAAACTGTCAAAATTAGCATGCAGTAATTAAAAATCACACCCTTTCTCTTAATAACCTAACCAGCATGATACAATCAGGTTGTGCCAACTCTTTAATCTAATTGACTAATTACAGATTTTAATTTAGTCAGTTACTGAACAACTGTTGACAATTTGTTTTCATTAGGGACAGACCAGGATAAATATTTAGGCTCCCCAATCACAGAGACTATAGCGTAAGAGCCTTGCTATGACCTCTTGGTATACTGCTTTGAGGGTTTTGTCAATAACAAGTTTTAAAAAAAAGGAGCAATTGCTTCCCAACAGCCATCCATTCTTGCAAGCTCCTATGCAGTTCAAATAACTCTTACCTTAAGAACATGAGTTCATTTGGATGACAAATAGGGAGCTGCTTCAAAGAGACAATCAAAGCTTTTAACGCAGCCCAATCTTATCCCAAGAACACAGATGAATGAGGGTGTTTTAATAATGCATTTTTTATTCTTCCGTAGTAAAAAGTCACTGCCACTGGTTTATCAACCAGGGATTATTATGAATGAAAAGCGATTCAACCAAAGTTCGTTTTTTAAGGACAGGATTTGAGTGTCTGCTTTGGAATAATGGATCACAAGATTCCTCCCTTTCGTAAAAGAGAAAATTCTGTAGCTCCTTTCTCCAATAACATGGCTTATGAAGTATATTCCTATTCAAACACCAGCACACACCTGCATTATTGTTTCAGAAATATTTAACAAGGCATACTACAAGTCTTAGGCATATCTCTTCAGCATTCTTTTTACAAAAAAAAAAAGTTGAGGAAACCTTCAAAGATATTCTACCTTACAGCATCCTCTTCCTTGTGAAAAGGTGAGACTGCTTTTCCTTGATAAAATTAAATGTTAACAAATTATCTATATATACCAGTTTGTACAGTAACCTGAAACTGTACAACACTCAATGCTAAACACATCCCTAAGTGAGCCTAGGTGGCGCAGTGGTTAGAGTGTTGAACCGCAGGCCACTTCTGCTGATTCAATCTAGCGGTTCAAATCCC
>JANHFL010003928.1:207378-217444 GCA_032468155.1 Oxyrhabdium leporinum | reverse complement strand
CATCATCATCATCATCATCATCATCATCATCATCATCATCATCATCATCATCATCATCATCATCATCATCATCATACATTTGGAAATAAAAGTGAGGTGGCCATAAATGAGGAGAAGAGGCTTGTCCCAGGTCACTGAATTCCAAAAGCAACACTAATCTTTTTTGCCTCTCACACAAAGAACCACTATTTATTCTAGGAGAGAAAATAAAATATTATTCCCCAAGATCTGTGCGGATTGAAGTCTCCTTCCTACTGCTGGTACTTAGGCAACAGAGACAACTATTCCAAGGCTGAACACGTAAGAAAAAATCATGACAATAAGATCAGGTCTCAAGCACGTAAGGGATTGCCCTCTACAGCAGGGATAGGCAACTATGGCCCTTTTACGACCTGTGGACTTCAACTTGCAGAATTCCCGAACCATCTATGCTGACTCAGGAATTCTGGGCACTGAAGTCCACGGGTTGTAAAGGGACCATAGTTACCACCCTGGTTCTATAACAATAGCCACTCCGCTCCAGCACTGTTTTCCCCAGAATTACAGAACTGTAGGAAAGGGTTTTCTTGTCTTCTATTATTGACCAGAAACCTACTAGCATCTTCTGTTCAAAAAACGAATATCACTAATAGACTATCATATCTGTCACTTAGATACACATTATATATTGGTTTACAAATCCACTAGTTTGTTCTGGCGTTCTCAGACTGATTTCCCTCTTTCCACTACTTTCCCATCCTTAGCGTGTATTGTCTTTTTTGTGAATCATTCTGGGAACTGTGTCTTGTCTTTTGACTGAGGTGAGACACTTCAGGAGACAGTATTTCTCTAACCAGCAAGATAAATGTATCTAAATACATGTTTTAATCACTTTCTTCTTCCCTTCTTAGGAAATTGCTTTCAGGGAATTTCTCTCTGTGGGGGAGAAACATAGGTTGCAAACTGAAGCACATTTTTCAGAAGACTCTGTCTGAGGGTTAAGTTGAGTGTCACTATTTGTTTTAAAATAGGACCCTCCTGTTAATTAGTACATGTCATTGCAGTGCACACACTTCTTTTAAATGAAAGCTACTGTTTCTGCATCAAAAAAATAACTTCTAAGACTATTCTGTGTTGAATACAACAGTCCCTCTAGGAACTTTGTCAAAAAGAAAAGAGAAAATAAGATCCCAGGCTAAATATCCCTAAGTTTTCTAAGAGATAATGTGACATTCTCAAGGTAGGTGCATCAAATTAAACCTATCAAAGTGGATGGAACTATCCCCCAAAGGGTATTTTTGAACTCTGAAAGCATACCAAAACTCATGGCATCTATTGGGGTTCCTGCAAGTTACCTTCAATAATCTGCAAGGATTCTCCAACTTCAACCATGAAAGTTTACGAATTATGCAGTTCTTTCCAAGAAGCCCTTTCTTGGTGAGTTAGAGGGAGAAAGAACCATTGGATTAAGAAAATTCTACGGCTGTTGCTAGAGATTGCAAAGCGGTTTCTGCAGGAGTCTTAAGTTATAACTCAGCCACATAAATGACTGAAACTAGTGAGTCCTCCTTCCAATTGTGTGCCACTTTCTAAATGAAACTATTGTCAACTATGTTGCCAAACTCAATTCCTGCCACAACCCTCAATTTCTTGAACTGCATTACAGATAGTCCTCGACTTATAACATTTCACTTAGTAACCGTTCAAAGTTACAACGGCACTGAAAAAAGTGATTTATGACAATTTTTCACACTTACGACCATCGCAGCATCTCCGCGGTAACATCATTTACATTTGGATGCTTGATAACTGACTCACATTTATGATGGTTGCAGTGTCCCAGGGTCATTCCAGTGTCCCTTTTGCAACCTTCTGACAAGCAAAGTTACTTAACAACTGTGTTACTAATTTAACAACCACAGTGATTCACTCAACAAACGTGGCAAGAAAAGTCACAAAATGGGGCTAAACACACTTACAAACTTCTCACTTAGCAATGTAAATTTTGAACTCAATTGTGGCCATAGGTTGAGGACTACCTGTACATTCAACTTATTCAGCATGCCGATGAATCTTCTTTAATATTTTCTTTCCCCTTGAAACTTAGCCCTTAACCACTTGGACATGTTCATGGGAATATTCTGCCACTACAGGTAAACCAGAGACCAAAACATCAGATAAGATGACAAGTCGAAAGTTTATCTGGGACAGTTCATTTGGAAGAATGTCCCATGCCACAGGATAATCATATTGTGTTGTCCTCCTTCAGCTATGAGAACATGTTGCTCTAGACAAGTTCACTTTCCGGATCTCCAGTCAACTCAGAAATACCAATTATTTAATTCCAGGTCAGAACCATTTATGGCTTGAGATGACAACAGAGGAGAAAACCAAGGTATGCCTCTTAGGGTCAACATCTGAATGCATCACCTATGTCTCTTGAAAATTTCCTTTTGCAGCTAGTTTGTAGTCACCCCCACACCTATTAAAAATTAAAGAAATAATGAAGTCTGCATTGCAGTCTTAAGGGAAAGGAGGAAAAAATCTTCATGTTGCAATCTGGAACAGAAGCTACGGGCTCTTTCCTGAGGCTGCAATTCTATGCATACATAGAGAGGGATGGCCCCACTTAACACAATAGGATTCACTTATGGATTAAAAATGCACAGGATTACACTGCACAGCAGCATTCTGATAAATTCTTAAATATTCACAGGCCTTAGAGAAGGTCTTTTTTTTAATCTTTCCAAAGAAAGAAGCATACCACATGCAGGCCTCTATGTCAAAAGTTTGTACCTTAGATTTCCCCATGATAAATAGCATCCCGTTCCCTCTCCTTATCCTCTGTGCTCCTAAGAGGACACATGACTGTAAACAGATCAATATGCTCCACCTTAAAAGTCTTCAAGAAAAGCCACTGAGCCTGATTCACATAACTGTGTCTTTCTAAAACAATATTCAAACACCATCAGAATGGCATGGGTAACACCCTTTTCTCTCCGGATCTAGTTGCATTTGCTTTGGAACAACTGCAGCGATCGAAATTTATTAACCGAGGGATAACTTTTTTTTACTCACGTAATCATGAAAGGCTTTTGCTTCACTTGAGTGTTCACAAGTATCTCGCCTTTCAGGAGCTGCACAGTAAAGGTCCCAAAATACACTATAAAAAGAAAATAAGAACTAGTTATTAATACTTATGCAGTACACATTCCTAGACATTTAGTGGTTTATCCAAATGAGCCTGTGGTTCAGGAACAATGGCACTTCTCAATCTTGTTCAATCTTTACTCGAGGAGCAGTGGACACAGCACTTTAGTTCCACTTGAGACTTTTACCTTCAACAACAGAGACACAAGATGCCTATTTACATATACAAGGTTTTAATGTACAATAAAGAAGATTCCCCACTTCAATAGCCTATCAACTCTGTTTCAATGGTTCTTTTTGTAAGCTTTCCTTCTCCCTTCCCCCAATATTAAAAAGTTAAGTTCCCTGTGCCAGAGTTAGACCATACTGCTGTATTTCCCTTTGCAGTGAATTCACTGCGGAAGTTTGTATATGGATCTATTATTGAATATTGCTTTCAATCACCCTCTTGCTGGAAATAAAGTATGGGCCGATTCAAGTTGTCATATTACGTTATTAAATCTGATCATGTCCCACTCCACATCTGCAGCTGTCTCCTAAACTGGACTGCAATCCCTTACAGCTGTTTCTGTTTGACTTTAAAGGCCATGCATTCAATACAACATTGATTCCTTTTCTGTCTTGAAACAGACACATGTAAACATTGCCTATATAAAGACCCCCACCCACATAATAAAATTCAGAATGCATCCACTATATAAAAATGCTAATTTACAAAAAAACTGTACATACTCTAATACGAATGTAACTAGCACTAAGCAGCTCAGTTTACATACTCAGTTACTCCTTAAGCTCACATGGATCCTTATTATTTCTCAGCCTAACCTATCTCAAATTTATCAAAGGGGGCAGAGGGAGGAAAGTAAAACCAGGTATGCCATCTGGAGGTCCTTGAAAGAAAGGTGGGTTATAGACATAACTTTCGCCTTCCAGCAAATAAGTCAAAAAATGCCCTGAGTACTCCAGTGTTATTGTCCTTCATGTACCAAAGATTCCACGTGCTAAGACTCTATTTTCTACTCAGCTATCCCGAACAGCGAGTGCATTAAACAATGCTCTGCAAGAAAGACAAATATGAAACAAATTCGGAAACAGTCCCAAGAGCATCAACATGTGGCAACTGACAGCCTAGTCTGTCTTTCCCCCACAAATGTTCAACTTACACACCAAAAGTAGATCCTCATGAAATTTTGCTATTCCTGTTCCCAGCAAGCCACATTTTATCTTTATGTATCACGCAAATTCAGAAAATGGGACAAATTCCATAAGCATAGTTAACTATGCAAAAAAGTAGTCTGTGAATCGAGATTAGTGTGGCCCTATTGCGTTCCATCATTCAAAGCATCATCAGAAAATTGGACTATGGAGGCAACATGTGTACTTCAAATGTTCTTAGAACCGAGTTTCAGGTGACAACCTCAAAACAAAGTATATATATTCTGGTAGCAGCACTAACATACAGATGAATAACTACCGTATATTAATCTAATAACTAACTATAATAGATGAAAGGAACTCTTTCGGGAATCAATAGGATTTACATTCAAGAAAGAAGATCTAGACCAGGAAGTTAGAAATATTTCTATCGTTCAGCATCATGCTACAAGTTGCATAATTGCTTCAGTCACGCTGAACTTGTCCACTATACTCTCTCTATCATACATATATACTCAGAAAGGACAATCTCACCATCCAATAATTTAGGAACAAGTTCTAAGGAAAATTTGTAACACATCTCAAAGTTTAAAAAATGGAGCTGAAAACCTAAACACCAGATTTCCTTTTCCAATTAAACATTCTGAAAAGGTATCATCTGCAAAATACTAGTCCCCAATGAAAAGGTAAGCTAAGAACAATGTGCTTTATATCCATAAATATTCCATATATGTTCTTGTCAAAACACCACCACTAAATAACCTTTTGACAATAAGAAGCCTTCATTTATTTTTATACATGCCCATATGCGTGTGTGTGTGTATTTGTACAACATGATTTCGAGTTTGGAGGACACAAGAAATTGCAAAAAGCCTACAATTTTGTTCCCAAAATTCTCTTCAATACTTTTTCAAGTAACTTCTACCTAGGCTGAAGAGACAAGCTTACAACCTATTACTATGTGTTTGGATTAGGACAGAAATGTAAACTCAAACCAAATCGTTTGCTTGGGATAATTTTCCCTCCCCAACACTTCCAATTAGTTAAATAAAGAACTTTTAACACAGAAGTAAAAGAAGCAACACTCACCACCACCATGAATGTAAAAACCCAGGAGGTTCTCCTAGTGTGATGTTTTTTTCCCATCGGATCTGTGAACAGCCAAGGATAAAAAGAGGGTTTGGGTGACAGACCTGAAGAAAAAGATGCCATTTTCTTCCACTCTTGCTGCTCCCCCCCCCTTCCTAAAAGAGCCTCTGAGGCTAACTAGCAATAAATGGCAAAAGGTGATAAAAAATTCAAAATGGAGGCCACTGTGCCTGCTTTCTGAAAACAAAGGCTATCTTGGGTGGGGGGGGAGGGAAAGGGGTCAAAAGTAAACAAAGTCACTCACCTCTGATAAAAAGGTCTGTGCCGATTTCTGTGCTCCTACGTGCAGCAAGTATTCGTAGACATACAAAGCTAACCTGTAAAAAGACAGGATTAAAAACAAAAAGTAGCTGGGGGGGGGGGGGAGAAGGGAAAGTCGCTGGGAAGGAGGTGGAAATAAGCCAGGGGACTTAATGAGAGGGTTTCTCCCTTCACACCGAGCCCCCTTTGCTTAAGAGGGAATAAACCCCGCTTTCAGCCGCGGCAGTGAAGGCGCAGCACTTCCTGACCTGCCTCTAGCGCGCCCCATCCCGCTCAAAGAGAAGTTGAGAGCCGCTCACTGCAGGGCACAAAATACAACTTCGCTGGGCGCATCCTCTCCAAAGGCAGCCCGGCATCCAACGTCCCGCACCCCGTTTACGAGTCGGTGGCGGAGTGGAAGGCGGCCTTTTCTTCACCGGCTCCTGGAAGAATTTGGGGATGCGAACTCTATCCCAGTGGAGTTTCTCGGCCCCCTCCCTCCCCGGCGCCGCTGCCCACCCCGCGCCTAAATCCTCCGCTTTTGCCAAACTTGGAAACTCTAGAAGCAAGGTAGAAAGCGAAGGCGGGCCGAGGAGAAGACAACCAAACGTGCCTTGTCTGGACAAAGCCTTTTCACCCTTCCACTTGCAACAGACGGACAGCCACGCCAGACAAAAGGACGATGCGAGCTTGCATGCTTTCCTCCATCATGTTTTTTTTTTTTACACCCGCCGCCCTTTGCTTGGAGACCCGCTGCCTGAATCGCGAAAGGCGTAGATCCCCCGTCGAGGAGACTCTTCACCTCCTCCCTCCCCCCCCCATCTCAGCCTCCATGCTCTTCCCTTCCAGATGCCCCAACTCCCCACAAGACAATAAAGGAACGAGAAGAACGCCCGCCTAAAGAAGCCGAGTCTAGTTCCCCGAGGTTCCCTCCGCTGCCTCGGCGCTTACTTTTCCCGAGCCTGCCCATCCGAGGGCACCGCCGAGCCTTTGCCTTTAGCGAACATGGTCCGCAGTAAGAAAGAGGCGAAACTAAAGCTGCCGCTGCCTGAATTGCTCCGATGCTTTCCCGTCTCCCAAACCTCGCGCTTTTCCTCGGCTGGAGCCGGCCCAGGTTCCGCTGCGGCCGCACCGCTCGTCCTGGTTGCAGCTGTCAAAGCCCCGGCCGCGACCCCATCGCCCTGCCCCTGTCCTCGGCTCCTGCTCCTTTCCCAGCTGCTCCTACCGCTGCCGCCACCGCGGCTGCCCCCGGCTCAACCGAACGTGGCTACACTAGGGATAGAACGCGGCGGGCGTCAACGTTCCACAATGGATACATTCCCCGGCCAATCGGCGGTCTGCGGGGGGAAGGGCTGCTCCGCCCTCGAATAGAAACTTTTAAGGTGGCACCAAGGGAGATGCTGCCAGCCGGCGCTAGGCAAAGCGAGGCATCCTTGGACTGCTTCCTAAAGGACCCTCCCGGCGGGGAGGGGGCCCTCGCCACTGCCGCCGCTCCTCCTCCTCCTCCTGCCTAGGGGCTGAGCTGGGACCTCGCCGCCTTTCTTACCCGGCTCTCTCCTCTACCCAGGTACCCTCCCCTAATCCCAGCCTGTTCTCCAGACGCTCTCTTTTTGCATCCTTCCCGATTCACCTTCCTCCCCCCCCCCCTCCCGTCCGCTTCCAGCCTCCCAATCCGTCTTCTCAACCCGCATGCCGTTCTCGCCGGCCACCGGCACACTTCCTCCTCCCCGCCCCCGGCCCGCATTTGCCCTAACCGCAGCTGCCTCTCGCTCTGCCCTCGCGACGCTCACCTTCCCCTTCGCCCGGGCTGCCCTCCCTCTCGCCCTCCCGCTTTCCACTTTCTCTCCCTCGTTGCCTTCCACATGGTTATGCTCAGCGCGGCCCAGGCAAAGCTGCCATGCTCGAGCCTCTTTCACCACCGCCGGGTGCTTCTCGGCGGAATCACCGAGCTTTTCCGGGAGAGCGGCAGTGGGCGCATCGAGTCCCCCCCCTCCCACATCCTTTTTTTTTCGGAAATCCCGGTCCGTTCAGTGGGGCGCATCTCCCGGGAAACGTATCTTTGGAGGTGCAGCCGAAATGTTTCTAGACAACGTTGAATGTTTTGGAAAGGGGCCTCGTGGTAGCCCTATCGCCATTTATTTATTTTATTGCAGCCTGGTCGGAAGAGAATCCCGGGGAACTCAGCGGGACTTAATTCTAAATAAAAATTAATGGGAGTGTGCTGTTTTATTTCTCTTTTCTTCCCATCCCAGCTCGTTTGGTCTTCCCAAGCTGTTTTTGCTTCTACGACCGGAGTAGGGGGAGCGCAATCTCGTCTTCCTGAAATCGTTAAGCGAAAATGTTACCGCGTTAACCATAAACTTAAGTCAAAATGCCTCCAAACAGAATCGCCCCCGCCAATTCCCATTTTTTGTTGCTTGCTTTACTTTTTTTTTTGCCGGGGAGGGGAAAAATCGATAAAGGATGGATCCTTGGCATTTCTTCAAATAAAAATAGATTTTGGAGGTCTTTAAATATGCGACTTATAAATCATACAGCCTCCGAGATGAATGTGCCAAGGGCTATGCCTGCACCCAGGAAGGGCGCCTTGGCTCCTTGTCACAATAACTCACCGTTTCCCTCTCCCTCTTTATGAAGTATAGGCTCCTGTTTGCGGTTCATTTCCCCCCGCTCCCCGAAGCCTAAAGTTAGACCCTTTTGAGAACTGGGAGAATTTTCTCGCTAGCCTCTCACTCTGCCCCCTCTCCCCCGTCGGTATCTTTCTCTTTAAATGTGATATAACCCGTTTGCTACTGTCCCTTTAAAAAAGACAAGCTGAAAAAGCTGTGTAAGAGCTGATTGGTTGCCTGTTTGGATACATCCTTAGGGGGGACTAGAAACTGTTCGCCTAGGTTGATTTTTTTTTTTAAACTGCGCTGTTCCAATAAACAAGTAACGCCCCTCCCCCTTACATGCCTATCACCAAACAATTAAAGGCTAGGTCAGTGTCCTGGGGAAAAAAACAGTGGAAGAAGGAAAACTCAGCCCCAGAGTTAATATAAACTACAAGCACACACACGCCCATTAAAGTTCAGCGATATTGTTCACAGAGGCGTGTTTTTTTTTGTTTTTTGTTTAAAAAAAAATTTCCTAAATGTATCAAAAATCCTTCCAGAGATCTGTAAATGTATCTGCAGAAGGAGGTTTTATTTAGGGTTGGATTTTTTTTTTTAGAGTAAAGCCCCTTTTCTCCCAGCCTCTCCGTCGCTTCCCCCCCCCCCCATCAGTCTCCCAAGAAAATGATATAGCCCGAAGCTTTGTAGTGGCCTTGATTTAATCTATGCCATGCATGGTTGCTGAGGCTTCTAGCGAAAGCCCAAAAGCTGCAGTCGGTCTGTTGTAAAAAGTAGCAAGTTTGAAATAAGATTTTTTTTTTTCCCGGTAGGTGGCATGGAATACATAGAAGGGGAAAAGGCATTCTGTTCAGAGCTTTTAAAATTGTTTCCAGCCATTAAAAAAAAAGTGGTGTGTGCCAACAATAATTAAATTAGTTTAGCCTGTTGTTACTTTAAAAGTCGGAAAGAGTAGCCATCATATTGCTCAAGCCAAATCCCTTTACTTTCCTTTTGAGAGGGAAAATTATGATTAACCTATAGAGCTGTTTACATTATTGAATTAGTACAATGTGGCTGGATAAAACACAGATGCAAACTAAGGTTTATTTGCTCAGTGTGCATTATGTCTAGGTTGTAGGATGAACGTGATTGGTTTGTTCACATAAAAAAAGTTAAAATTGCCCTTTGAAAAACTGTTTGAACTATAGTAGGAGCGTTGCCATATTCTGAAATCTATAGAGTTGAGTGGTAAAAGAAGTAATGATGCACTGCTCATAGCAAAAAAACTTTGTGCTACTCAGAATGCAGCACAGCTTATTGTAAGATAAACTTCACAAAGCAGTTTACTTTGTCATAGTAAAGGAAGGGGGAATGGTTGGCTGCTTGTACAGTATTCTTTATATTACCATTACTTCTGTTGTAACAACTCCTACTTATATACTAATACAGAAGGATCATTTGCTTTAATCAACACACCAAACAGTTGTGGATACTAGACTGGCCAAGTGATGGTTTACTTAACATGCATTATGGGTTAAGCCATAGTTATAGCCAACATCCAAACAATAAAACATGTTTTATAGCCTTCATATAATATATTATACCAAACAAACCACATTAGGTTTATAGTTCTGTGTTAAATCAGTGGGAAAACATGGCATGGCATATCTTTTATACATATACATAATAATAATAATAATAATTTATTAGATTTATATACCACCCCATTCCAAGGACTCGGGGCGGTTTACACTTAAAAAGTCTTTTAAAACCGTTTTAAAATTAACCCATAAAAATTA
>JANHFL010003928.1:191092-205163 GCA_032468155.1 Oxyrhabdium leporinum | reverse complement strand
TATATACACACAAACATATACACATACACAGACATACACACACATATGTATATATGTATGTATGTATGTATGTATGTATGTATGTATGTATGTAAAAGTATTGGGGAAAAATGAAAAGTGTAAAAGATTTAAAACAGAAGAAAAGGAGATCAGAAAATAGATAGAAAAAGGAAAAGAAGTATATAAAGAAGTTACTTCCAACTTTCACCATAACATGCATAAACATTTTTGTAACTCTTCATCCTGTCTCAGTTTACAACCAATATAACCCATTGCATCTTTAGCCCATATCCCATCTCTGATTTATAGATACATTAATAAAGCATCATTTTTTCAGTCCTAATATCAGCAGAAGGTCTATTAGATGGTACCAGAAATAACAACATCTTATTTTAACTTCAATCAAATAAACTAACCTTGTAGTCCTTCCTTTTACTTCTAACACTCTTAATGGTTAAGGCGCCGGCCTAGAAACAAGGAGATTGAGAGTTCTAGTCCCACATGAAAGGCAGACGGACAACTTTCGATCAGTTACTCTGTCTGATTTATAGATACATCAGTAAAGCATCATTTTCTTCTGTCCTAATATCAGCAGAAGGTCCATTAAGTGGTACCAGAAATAACAACAGTGTTGTTGTGGTGGTGAAAATAGGAGGAAGTGTGAGGATTAGGTATGTTTGCTGCCTTCAGTTATTCATAAAAATAATAAAGGCAAGATATAAATCAATAAATAAAAATATTTAGTTCATTCAAATAATGTTATACAATATTATTTCTTTTCATTACTCCTTTTCACAAAGCTCACCAAAGCTTTAACAAGCCTCTTTTGAAAATCAAAAAGAATTATCCAGTCACTCTTTGTTTATTTCCCCTATTTCCCTTTTGATTTTTAAAACACCTTCTAGTTCTTTTTGCATTTCTAGTGCAACATCTTTTTCCATATTATTTTTATAACCTGTCATTTGTACATCCACTTTCAATGCCATCTCTGTCTTGTCAAATAGAACTTGTTTCTCATCTGCTATTTTTTCCATAAATATTTTTGACAGTTTATCCATAGAAGCAAACATTGCTATTGAAATTATTGATACTATTTCAAAAGTGTCCTTTAATATTTTCAGTGTTAAAGTATTCTGCATCATTTTATATGTCCAGTTGGTGGTTAATCAGGCTTATGTATTTTTCTTCTTTCAATAAATCTTTAGTTTCCTTTAGTATCCAGTTTTTAAAATTAGTTACATTTAAACAAAACTATTTCCCATGGGAATAATTCTTTATAATTAATTCCAAAATCTCTCTGAGTAAGGAGTCTTCAGTATTGGCTTTCAAGGACACTTATAACAATTAAGCACCATGTTCAGCTTAGCTTGCATATCTGCATAATTTATATTTAATATAATTACTGCTTCACATATTTTAGCAAGAGATTCATACATGTAAAGTGTTTCCTTCAATGATATTTTCCAGATAGGTCAAAACTTTTTCTGGAGCATTAAAGAAACCAGGCTCAGTAGAAAAAAAAGAAGACTTGGGATATGGGTATCCTAAAGGTTTAGCAAGCCTTTTGGCTTGCTTGGGCCACACTGAATGAAGAAGAATTATCTTGGGCCACATATAAATTATATACTTAATGTATATAAATAAGAAACTTTCCTTTTTTAATGATCTTTTGAGTCCATGTTAGATGGACTAAATAGATGGCTAGCACAGCATGAACCCTGAGGACTGTGGGTTGGACCCAGCAAAGTTCTGCATTTCGTACACAACACAACACTAATATTATAATTCTTAACTATTTGGATAATCTATAACCTTCTATAATCATCTACAGCATGGGTGTCAAACTCTAGCGTGACATTTTTTTTTTGCTTTTGTGGAGCTGGGTTGGGCCTGGCCTGCGCATGATGCATCCGGCCTGGGGCCACCAGTTTTACACCCCTGATCTACAGTCTTTGTATATACATAACTAAGAGCCATATAGTAACTGAACTGTGACATTAGCCTAAATAGTCTTAGTGTCACTGGATATTTGTATTATAAGTTATCATACATTTGTAGGAGTAGATGACACAGAAATTTAAACAAAAAACAACAGCAGTGTCTTCCAGTCATTATATTAAAAAAATATTAAGAATAGCCATTGTATTCCTCTGGTCAATCTCAGCTTTGTATTCCAATAGTTTATTGCAGAAATAGTTTATTTCTCTATGGTAGAGAAAATAACCTGTAAATATTTAATAATCTAACCTGCTCTACTGAACTCACATAATAATCATTTTAATGAAACTATAACCTTCATCTTATTATAATTTATTTGGAGTCTCTATTTATCTGCACATTCAGTCTATCCCATTATGAAAAGAACTAGCACATATCTTGCTAATTGAATTCAGGGGATACTGCATATTAATTGACTGGATTAAGCTTTAATCCCTTCTTAGAAGCAAGGATTGCAATGACCATCAAAGATATAGGTCATCCAGTCTGTGGATGTAAAGAAGACAGCTAAAACTGGGCCCCATCATCCAGCATTTATTTTTATCAAGTCTGGGATATTTAATCCGCTCCTACACATACACACACCCTTCCTGTTTGTAATGGAATAGCCAACCTGTCTTCTGAAGAAGTATTTCTTGACTTGGCAGATAATATGTATAACAGAAGTTATCAAAATATCAAATTTGGCTGTATGGAAATGGTGTGAATGATTAGCCGGCTTCTAAGCAACCTGTACTTTTTCAAACTTTGAATTTCAATCTCATCAATCTCAAACAGCTGTCAAGAAACTATGGTAACTGTAGTTCAAATTATCTGGAAACCCATTTGCCCTGCTGTAATGTTCAGATGGTGGCTAATGTACGCATAATCTAGTTTAATATAAATTTCAAATAATAAGAAATGGCCTATTAGAATTTCTGCTTGTCCTAGATGCTAATAACAATTCAACAAAATAACAAAAGAGAGTCAGAGTGACAAATATATTTACCTATCCCACCTGATCCTGTAGAAATGCTGATAAGGTTAAAACAGATGGTGCAAGGTTGCTATTTCCTTCCTTCATCAAGCAGCCTTGTTCTTTCATCTTTTTCCTCCTGTTAACATAAATTAACGTTTAAGATATTTTCAAAATCAGTATAGTCAATGATGAATCCTGGATTTATAGTCTGAGTTTCATGGTGGAGCCTTAATAGCTGAAGGCAGTAATAACTAGAATTTGTAAGTATGCTGGATTTTAAGTGCTGTACAAATTCCAATATAATTATGCTATTTACTTCAAATATTTGCACACCACTCTTCAGCCTCTGATAAGAGCCACGTGTACATAAGAATAGGCAAGGTACCAATATAGTATTATAAGGTTTCAATCAAATACACTTGCCAGAAAGAAATCCCCATTTGGAGACAGAAGGACTTGCTTCTGGTGAAAAAAAAATGTATTAACATCATACTCCAAGTTCACTGTGAATAAAATAGCTGAATAGTATATAGGAACAGCATGGATAAAATCAAGTACAGCAGTACCTCTGGCACCAGAATTCCATTCTCCAAAATGACTCCCCAAGCTCGTTATGTCACTGGATACGTGAATCAGTTTTCCTTAGTCTGCAACCACCTAAAACTTTTCTCAGCCAATAAAGCAACTGTAGAAGCCACACATCTGGAGAGAGTCAATTAGGGAAATTCAATATAGACAGCTCTGTAGTTGATTTTCCTAGAGGCTAAGAAATAAGATAGTTGAGATGGATAAGAAATCCATCTCAACTATCAGGGAAGTCATCAGTCCAAAGCAGAAATAGGTTATTTCACAAAATTGGAGAAGTTGTGGCCAATAATGAATGGTAGCATATGTACTTCAGCAACAAGTGTGGGATGTGGTTTGTGACTCCTGGCTTTAGAAGGAAATCTGACTACCTGTATGCTTACTCTTCCAGCCTCACCTTCCCAAGAACTTCAGCCCATGGCTTTTATTCCCTTGAAGCAGAACAGGCCAAGTCTAAAGGATCTACAGGATGGAAGGCCAGCTGTTTGCTTTCCCTCACCTAGATAATGCTACATCCTCAACCAGTATTGGTCAGCCAATAATTCCTTAATGTCATCCTCCTCCCACTCCCACACATACACCACATGTTTGTGTTTTCCAGCTTCAGTTCAAAGCTGATGTGTTCCAGTTGCCTTGAGACCTTCAGCGCAGATGGTCTTCAATGCTTCGTGCCATTCTACTAGAGCCCCATCTCCAATTGGTCACAGTGCCTAGCACAATTTCTCCTCTTCAGTAACTCTGGAAATGTTCTGTGCAGCCATTTCAGGTTGAGCTGCCAGGATGCTACATGTTCCCTGTTGGTCAGCAGTTTGTTTGTTTTTTTATCTTGCAACTTGTCCAACAATGGCCTGTTAAATCAATGAACCATCCTCAACCTAGAGATTTCTGCTTGACTCAACCCTTACATCTCCTAGTTGCCACCTGTATCTGCTTGTCAGCTGCTCAAGCTGACAAAGCATGCTTCCTTTGTTTTCCCACGGTATTGTAATGCTTCCCTTCTCCTTCCTTTATATTTAAAATGTATTTAAAGAATCTTGCTATTTTGTTTTCACGAAGCTAATCTATCAATTTTTTTTTGTTCCATTACTGAATAATAAAAATGAAGGAACATCCTGTTTCCTTTGCATTGACCAGTGCAATGCCACGGGCACAATACACAATAGTAAAGGGAAGGGGGAGAGAAAAAGGTCTGATTTAGTGTCTTTGGAGATTCTCAGTCATCCAGGTCACAGTTATCCCAGAGGTTCCCGTTGTCTTTTGAAAAAGCACCTTTGGGTCTAATTTAGTGTCAAAGAAGATAATGTTGGTACATAAAGTGAGAAGGGAACAAACAAGGCAAGCATTGACTGACAGATCTGGGCAGGAGAAAGCCACTCAAGCCACTTGCCTTCCCCTGCACAAATGGGAATAGCATAGAAGCAAAGGAAAAGTCAGATCTATAGCAGCCATAATTCAGATTAATTACCAGCCCAGACTTGCTACCATCCCGCTGCAATCTGGATTGAAATTTCTGAAGCACCCTGGAAAGCAAACTGCTTAAGCAACAAACAGTGCATAAAGGTTCTAAGTCTTTATTAAATTTAGCTCTCCTGACCCCTAGTGGTCAGTTCTTTTCCTTCTTCTGTTAGAGCTCCATTATTGTTGTGGGCTTCCCAGCAGCAACCTGAAATCGTGTTTCCCCGAAAATAAGCCCTAATGCTTATTTTGGAGTCTAAAAAAATATAAGACCGGTTCTTATTTTCGGGGAAACACTGTAATATATGTGTTTTCAAATACCCATGTGAAATTTTCCGCATTACAGGTTTTCTGATATAACCCATTTGGTATTCATCCTCTAATACTGGTGTTTTTGGGGATCCATTGTGCCAAACCTTATGCAAAACGTAGTTGATAATTGTCATACAAATGCAGAACATTTGGTAAATTCTTGTTAAAATTAACAACGGGTATACATATAATGCAAAGACAGCCACAGTGCAAACCTGAGTCTAGTAACCTTACGACTTAAACCCAGAGTCTCTGCATCTTTGCAACCTTAACAGTCAACTCTACTGTTTGGCCAAATACATAAACTGCCTCTGATATGACTCTTCTGCCAATTCATTTTTCACAGCTGCATTTTTACAGTTGGAAAGAGGTAGTTGTTGGATTTTCTGTTTCACAGACCAAAATTCCTTGACTACCCTTGAATACAACACAGTTAAATTTGAAAATAGGACAACAGTTGCTGTTCTACTACACAGGAAGCAAAATGTCAGACTTGAGATTTTTCATCCATAGGAAGTTAGTATCTGAGATTATCCCCACCCATCCCACAATGTATTCTTCCACATGGGCAAATTCAGGGCATACATTTATTTGAATCCCAGATAAATTTGGATACATTTGAATTATCCACCCTTCTCAATTTGGATAAATTTGAATTGTCCACCCTTCTCAAACACCCCCCCCTCTAACCAGTTTGGAATATCCTAAACCGAATTGCAATCCCTTCATGCCTCCACTTGGCCGAGGTGCGCCAAAGCCAAACTGCAACTGTAAATATTATGAAAGGAAAAAATGATTCCAAAATATGCAAGAACTGATCACGCTTACTTAATTACTTTGATTTTAAGCCATTTCAGCTTTTAATCTGGCTCTCCACCATCTTTTTCCTTTAGACTGCATTGGGAGGAGACATTGAAGACTGTGGCCTGAAAAGATGGCATGCCACCAAGACATCCTTTTGTTCTAGTGCTCCATTTTTTCTTCAACAAAGGGAAGACATGGCACATGAGTCTTCCTTCCCCCAAGGTGGAATATATTGTTTCATATATTAGCTCCCTTATACTACCTCAACTGCCAGTATACTTCTAATCTATTAGGCAATAGTTTCCAAAGGGACTATCACTATTTCCATTTCCAGTTCTTCAAAAATCCTATGAATCAGAGTTGTACTGAAACGAGAAGTATGGTGACAGATTGGCAAGAATCCCACCAAAGGGAGACCAGAGGAAAGTTAAGAATGTTGTGTCTGTGTGGTTTTTGTTTTTTTTTAAAGACAAAATGGTAGTCACAGCTGTGCAATATAAGCTTCACCCCATTTCTAAGTGCACAAAAGGATGTTTTTTCTGAACGACTGGAAAACATCTATGGATTTTTCACTGAAAGAAGGAAAAAATGATTAAGTGGTGATTTATGGGTTTGAAGATTAAGAAAGGCATGGATTAAATGAAGGACTGAAACAAATCGTGTAACAGGACAGTGAGATGGGCAGAAAATAAATTTAATAAATAAATAAATGCAACCATATTGTGCCCTCCTCCTTCTTAGATTTATTTATCAGTTGAAAAGAAGGCCAAAAGTCACTCGTACGTTTCTTAACTTTGAAATGAACAAGAAGTGAAATTGCAGCTCACCACAATGGAGATAATAATAAGAGATCTCCGAGTTGGAGGTTGTGAATCCAATGCCATTGGCTCTTCTGCACCTCATCACCTATAGACCACAAGGGTAAAATACAACACAGATTTATTTTGTCCTTCTTTCTCCGTTACTCTGTCTGTAAGAGATTGTTAATACCATTTCACCTCTCTATATCTTTTTTTTCCCCAGGAATACATGCATGGAGCACATGTTCTTGAACCCTCTTCTTAGGGATGTAGCAAGTCAGGTGCTAGGCTTTGCTTATCCTTTTAATTTTCTGTTATAGTTATGAAACCTACTTCACTATTGATTTTTCAGGTTTTTGCTGTTAGGAATGCTCACCCACCCACACAGAATCCTTTAACTTCCTACACAACTAAGGTTGCATATAAGCAAACAAGGCCACTGATCCATTGACATCCGTTCCATCGCTACAGAGTCTTGTGGCCAGGCAGGGTCACTATATTTTTTTTTAAACTATGAAAAAATATTGTTACAATAAACATAATCTATTCAAAGTTCAGGAGGTTGATTCTCTTTTATACCTGATCAAAGAGCTGGCAGTAGCTCTTCCTCAGTTGCATCTGATACATCAGGGAATAAAGCAGAGTTTTTTCTGCATGCAAAACAGATGCTTTATTCCTGGACTATGGACTCTGAACTGAAGAGAGGTTTTAGAATCCAAAAATAACACGCTGAGAAAACTCAACTCTTGTTGCATTAAGAACAATTTGATGGGAACACTGAGAATAAAACCCAAAGGATCAGTGTGTGGCTATTATCAACGAGCGGAGATGTTGCATGCAATTTCAGATCCGCAGTTCTAAACCTATTGTCCTATTTGAGCAGCCTTCCTCAATTGAGAGTTATAGTCACAAAAGACAGCTAAACCACAGTAAACTGAGGAAGATTTCACCAGGGAGCAAATGCCAATCAGCACAGTAGAGCTGGTTATTTTCACCGAGCATGCATAGAAAGATCTGCATACTTACACCCAGATGGACTCTCTAGATGTCCACTCTGAAGTTAATCTTATGGAGTTATGCGCAGCTTATTCCCAGGAAGTTTTATTTATCAAGGGCCTATAATTTGCCACTTTGGAGAAAGCCTGGTGACTGTACAGCAATACTCAAGATGAAACATTAGAGTTAGAATTAGAATAACAGAGTTGGAAGGGACTTTGGAGGTCATCTAGTCCAGTGGTGAAATCTAATTTTTTTCACCACCGGTTCTATGGGCGTGGCTTGGTGGTGGGGGTCATGTGACTAAGTGGGTGTGGCCAACTCAATGTCACTCATGGCAAGGTGGGGCGATGGCACCTTGCTGTGAGTAACGTTGAGTTGGCCACGGCCACCCAGTCATATAGCTGATGCTGTAGAGACGGCTATGCTGAAGGTTAGTCGGGGAAAAAAGAAGGCAAAGAGGTGACAGCTAGAGGCTTCTGGCACCGCTTTTTGCCAGACCAAAGGGCCTCCGACCATCACCTCTTTGCCTCCTGGAACAGAGTCGGGAACGGCGGCTGAAGGCTTCTAGTGCCAGCAAAGTAGTGACAGGCCGCAGCCTGTCCCTTTACAATTCTCCCCCCCCGCAGCGGCAGCCAGAGGCAGGCAAGCTCCGGGGACAGGCAGGGTGGTGACCTGGGCCCTGCTTAGGCACCACGGAGCTCACCATTGGGATCAGCCAGGTAGACCGCTGCACTGCAAAGGAGAGACTGGCACTAGGGAACTACAAGGAGCAGGGGAAAAGGAAAAGCCCTCTTCCCTCGTGCCAGCTGCTCCGTTGCCCGTTTCGCCATTGCAGCCCCACGCCATGGAGCTTTTACCCCCCACATGCCCTCATTTTCCCCCAGTTCTCCAAGCATTTCTTTGCCTACCTTATTTCCAGCTCCACCATGTTTCTCCTTCTTGAAATTCACTCAATCAATTCCATCTTCGTCAGATCTTTTCCTTTTGCAAGAAGTTGGAATTAATTGAACTTTTTTAAGGGAAACTTTCATTTCCCTGCACACGAGGGCGAGAAGGAGAAAGAAATGCAATGGAGCTGGAAATAATGTAGGCAAAGAAATGCTTGGTGAATTTGGGGAAAGCAAGGGTATCTGTGCGGTGGTGGATGGGAAAAAGTCTTCTGCCCACAAAGAGAAGAAGGGAAGAAGCTGCTTCCCTTCCCCACAAAGAAGGCAGGTAAACATGGCAGGGCTGCGTGCGGAAGGGAGTAGGGAAGGAAGGAAGACAGCACGGAAGGCAGGGAAGGGAAGCTCCGGGGACCGTGGTGGGGGGAAGCTAGCTAGGCCACGCGGGGACGCAGCGCCGGTGGGAAGCAAGCAGTGGCAGAGGCAGGCAAGCTCTGGGGACCGTGGTGGGGGGAAGCTAGCTAGGCCGCATGGGGACACAGCGCCGGTGGGAAGCGAAGCAAGCGGTGGCAGCGGCTTACTTACCCAGGCAGGCAGGCAGCAGGCAGGCAGATCAGGAGCAGTTGGGGCACAGGCAACTCGTGGGAAGACAGGCAGAGACACTGTGGTGGCTAATTGCTTGGTAAACCTATGTAGGTTTACTGCTAAGCCTATGCTAGGGTGGGGAGGCGAGTTGAAGAGTGATTGGATGGGCAGGGGCGAGCGGCGAGTGGGCGGGTGGACAGGGGTGAGGCCAGCCAGAGGTGATATTTGCCGGTTCTCCGAACCAATCAAAATTTTCCCTACCGGTTCACCTCAACCAGTGCGAACTGGCTAGATTTCATCTCTGATTAGAATAGTTCAGACTATGTTAAGAAACATTTTTTAGTTTTGTAACGCAGAAAGCAAACATGTATTGGAAAAACTTGGAGTAGAAGTTACTTCTCTGGATATTATGTATATTTCAGGTACCTATGTGTAATTTTAGATAAATGGAATCCTACGCTAATTCTTTATTCTTTTCACTAACTCATTGAAACTATAAGATCTCATCTCATTCCAAGTATAGGCCAAATGTTTGTTAATGCAATTCCTTCCTAATAGCCTGGATTGGTGCCATTCAGAAAAGACTTTGGTGCAAAGTCCAGGGTTTGGTAAAAGAAGGAGCGGCCAGGATAATGAGCTCTGAACAGCAGACTGAATGACCTGTTTTGAAGGGAAGTTACATTCATAAAAGCCCTTTCATAACAAATTAAATCCAGAGGCTCAAATTATGTAACTGGACAAGTCCATATATTGCATTAAAGACTACTTATTCAAGTCTTTTTTTAATGGTTTGGGAGCTGGGGAGCTAATGGGCCATTCATTCCCCCAAGGGTACCATTAATAATTTGGGTTGCCCTCAGAAGACACAGAGTTGTCCAAGGCACAGTCTTGTGAAGTTATCTGGATTGAGTTCAATTCTGTGAGTCCCAAGGAAATAGACAAGGTCCTTCAATCTGTCAATTTGGCCATCAGTTTGAACTTTGCCCTTTCTGTTAAGGTGGCTTAAGAAATGACTAAGGGGAAGGTCCATATGGTGGTATTGTACTCTTTAAAGGAGATAAGTAGTCCCTCTGGACTTGAAAGAAATGGTGCTATACCCCCTCCGCAGGCAGTCATCACACGATTCCTCCATTCTAGACAATTATCATCCAGTATTCAACCTCCCTTTTGTGGAGAAGGTTATAGAAAAGATGATTGGATGATAGTACACACAATCTTGGAATAAACAAATTATTTAACCCATTACAGTTAGTTTTCAGGCCTGGGTATAGTACAGGGACAACAAGAGTCATGCTTATCAGTGACCTTTGGCAGAATCAAGGTGGTGTATCCATTCTTGTGCTCCTTGATCTCTCAACAGCATTTGATACTATTGACTATGGCATCTATCCTTCTGGACCATCTGGGGGATTTGGGGGTGGGGTGTTGGGTTGCAGTAGTTAACTTCCTTCCTCAGTGGTCATTTTCAATGTCAGTCCTTCAAGATAGGCTGGCAGAGTTATGAATGCTAATATTAATTATTATAAATTTATAGTAATAGAATCTTGGAACTCTGAATGCAATTCTGCCAAGACTCAGTGGCTGGGGAGTTCTAGAAGTTAAAGTATACACATCCTCCAGTTGTCAAGGTGGGGAAACTTTGCCGTATAGGAATATGGTCTGATGGAAAAGTCATATTCTTATGGACCATTTGAACAATGATAGGGTAGGGTAATACATATATTGGGCAGGGATGTTCCTTTGTTTTTATAAGGGAATAAGCTGGGAGCAGGTTAAAAGTCTCAGATGTATTGTAAAAGCCACTTGAAGGTCCCATTTCTGCTTTCAGCTTGTTAGGTTTTCATCCAGTTCTCCAGAGGGCAAACTTTGTAAAGCCTTGCATTGTATTGTACTTTCTCCTTTCCTTGTCGTTGCCATTCTGTCATTCATTTCTATGGAAACGGCAGAGATTGAACCTAGCAAGAACTCTTGATCACAGCCATTGCCTTTTTGGTTACAGTTTCCATGAGAACAGATGTTTGGTCATTGAAAGGGGTGGTGGTGGTTTCTGTAACTGAGCTTTTGGTTGAGAGAGAAAAAGATTTGTACTCAGTTTGCACCCTTAAAATTCTCAAAAGTAGGTTTCCAGTGACTTTTGTTTGTTTTAGTAGTGTTCTCTTGGGAGTGAAGTCACCTCACTTCTGACACTTGTGAGGTAGGAAAACAAGGGTAGTAATAAAGTTTCTAGAAAGTCCTGTATGTACTTTGATGTTTTGAATAACATCAAGGTGAGAATGTAAACACATCCAGACCAAAGGATAGGTCAACCATCAGTAAAGTGCTTCTTCCAATAAACAATATATAAGAAAGTGTCTCCCCACTGTGCAGCTTCCAAAATCCTGTAGTACAAGGGTAGGAGAATAAGATCTTGCCAAAATGATTTCAAGAAAATGTGCATTTTTTAATAAGACCTAAGCAAATGCATCTGGAATATAATGCAAACACAGTGTCTTTGAAGTGCAACTGTTGACTACCAGACATGACATTACCATGTAAAAAAACACTGTGGAGATTGGCTTTTAAAATTTTATATATTGTACAGGTAGCAAATACAAAACAGAGATTGTATTTCTAAAGAAGGCACAGAGGATATTATGGATAGTAAAAAAAATAAATACGGGGCTGCAATCAATCAGTGGTGGCGCAGTGGTTAGAATGCAGTATTGCAGGCTAACTTTGCCCATTGCCAGGAGTTCAATCCTGACTGGCTCAAGGTTGACTCAGCTTTCCATCCTTTCAAGGTTGGTAAAATGAGGACCCAGATTATTGGGGCAATATCCTGACTCTGTAAACTACTTAGAGAGGACTGTAAAGCCCGAGATGAGGTATATAAGTCTAAGTGCTATTGCTATCAAGGAAACCAACAAAAAAATCTACATAGAAAACTGTGACAACAGTGTAATACAATAGAAGCGGGTGGAGCACATTTCCTTTAGTAAATATATATAAAATTGATGCCCTAACTCGAATATATGCTCTTTCTTCACATAATTGCCTGTCTGGTTATGAACATTGAATCTTGCAGATACAATCCAACATTTAACGTCTGTTCTTCATTTACATACTGTTATGGAAAATTTTGTTCTTTTGAGAAATTGTTCTCTGTGCATTTGGAACCCCGAAAAGTGCCTAAAATAAATAAATCAAATTTTGAAAGTAGAAGTTGCTATCTCTGATGCTCATCCTGTCCTGATTATGAGTTCTTGGTTTCTACTGAATTGAGAAATTCTGTGGGGTACTTCATTTATCATTTTCTTCTGTAGTGATTTCTTTCTACACTATAATAGTTTTGTTTGATTTCCCGTTTTGTAAGGATGGGGTGCCTGGTTGTGTTCTTTCTTTGGAGCCAATAGTCTGATGTTGATTGTCAAGGATAGTTTCTTCTGAGCAGTCTCTCTCTAGTACACTGCATTCTTTTCTATGATGGTGCTTCCATGCTGTTTCCTTATAAAGCTGCTTTCCCTGTTGATTTCCGTGTTGTGGGGAAAGAGAACTCTCTGTTCAAAATCCTTTTTTTAAGATATTTTGTAGCTATTAATGGTATGCGGTCTCTGTTCATTTGATCTGCTGTTTTATTTTGGAGGCAAAGTCTGTGCTTCCTCCCCACACTAACGTTTTCCATGCTCTAATTCCTTTCCTCCAATAATCGCAAATATCACCCCATCTTTGGTGAGTCCTTGTAGCAATTTTGAGGTGATCCATGCAAATCCTGGAAGTACAGTAATAAAAATATAAATATACAAGCTTTTGTAACTCCCCTCTTTCCAGTGTGACTTTGAAGCATCTTACAGAAAGCAACATTTACACAACGTTTTCATTTTCCTGTTGCTTTAAGTTATTTGGAAAAACCCTGAATGTGTCTCCTTCTGGGTTATGATGTTTGTATCAAATGACTGACTCAGTTGGAGTTATTTTGTCTGACATTATAATTACATGTTGGTCCAAAGAAAGTGCCATTTTCTCACGCTGCCCTTGACAGGGTATATTCTGAGAACATACCTAGCACAGTTTACATCTTCTTTATCCCAATAATTCTTATCTGCAAATCTGCAGCAATCTTTTGTTAGCCTTGCTGGCTGAGAATTTCAGTGGTTTGTAATCCCAGCACATCTAAAGTCACTATACTGAGGAAGACTGATCTACAGAAGTATATCAAAGGATATGTTCTTTATTTGAAGAGAGCCCTGTTTAACATATTGATAATTGCCAATCAACAACTTAATTGGCACATAAGGATCCTGGATGTTTCATTCCAAGATCCACCACTATCTGCCCCAGGAGCTCAGTTTTACACATGGTGTGTGTATGTGTGTGCCTGTGTGAGTGTGAGTGTGTGTGTGTGCACGCATAGCCTGAGCTATCTTGATTTTTTTAATCCCTCTACAGCTGAGACATATTCATTCAGAATAAGTATCACTGTCAATGAATGGAAGTTCCTTCCATGTAAAATGTATTTGGACTATAACCTAAGGCTGAATTTGTATATTTGCAAAGATTATCTGATTTGGGGATCCAAATCTGGAGTTCAAAAAAGGTGAGAACTAGTGCAGGTCATTCTGGAGGTTTCAGTGCTTAGAATTAAATCAAAGTTCAGAATAAGAGAACTTTCCTTCTTCCACAGTTTAGCATGGGAAAATACGCGTTACAGCAAC
>JANHFL010003928.1:166956-187494 GCA_032468155.1 Oxyrhabdium leporinum | reverse complement strand
ACAAATAGTCCTCGACTTACAACCATTTGTTCAGTGATAGTTCAAAGTTACAAATAACAAAGTTATTATTTTTTGTAATGCTGTTATTATTTTTATTATCTATAGATATCTTTATTAATATTAATATAATATTATTATATTATTATTTGTAACTTTGAACTGTCACTGAACAAATGGTTGTAAGCCGAGGACTACTTGTGTTGATCTGAAGTACACCTGGACAACACTTGGGCACTGAAAAACCAGTAACTTTGAACCCGTTTTTCACACTTATGATCACTGCAGTATCCCTGTGATACATGACCCCCTTCATGTGACCATGGGGATGCTGCAATGATCACAACACGAGGGAAAGAAAATCTCTATTAAAGCTTGCAGAACAATTTCTTTTGACTCGTTCTCAGGATTTCTGCTTACCCAACCCAAATTCTAATTAACTGGGTTGTAATTGTTTCTGGACATGGCACCAACTTTTAACTTTCCCACATTTGTCTTACTTTATAGGAATACCAATCAGAGCTGATTAACATATTAACTCTGGTCCCCAACAGACAAAAGACGTCAGGGACGCCAAGTTATCTCATACTATATAATGACGGTCTGAAATGAGACAGGAACCATGATGTGCCAGAGTGACCAAAGGCATAGATGATAGGTTTATGTGCAGAATGATTGTTACTTCAAGGCTAAGCAGCTTTCCCCATATTATTAGAGAGTCTGCAGGAGAAACAGTGGCTCAGCCATCCATTGTGCTAAGCCATAATGTGATTTGCCTGGTTTAGGGTTTGCATGATGTGACAGCAAGCATTAAAGTAAGTCCAAGGGACTGAAGTCCCAAGGTCAGTTCCCTAATTTCATTCTCCTGGAGCAGATATAATCACTGAACTGACAGTCTGATTGATAATGCAGTATACAAGCTTTTGGGAGTGGTATCGGGTATTTATTCTGCACTCGTATCCCACTCTTCCTGACAACATGAATCAAATGGAAGTTGTCATGCACAGGCTGGTTCAAAAACTGTTCCATTGGCTTCATTGCTAATACTCAATTATGGGTTGCATGCCAATTTAGTATGGAGCCATTCACATCAGTTTGATTCAAATTAATCACGATTTGGTCACAAAACATGACAAAAAATGGGGTTCACCTATCACATTTATTGAAAATGCCATAATGGCTGAATTTCTATGACATGCAAGCCAAAAACCAATGTCTGAGGATACCCTCATACTATTGCTAGCATAGCTTCGGTAGTTTTGCAATACGGGTCTACGACAATTCACCATAGCTTGCCGTGACCAACCTGCCACAGCCAATCCGCTGCAGGACAACTCACCACAGCCATCTCACCACAGGATAGCTCGTTGCGGGAAAAGAGTAACACTAATATCAAAGAAATGATGGAATAGAATCATTAAAGAAAGGGTGCAAAAGGAAATGTGAAGAGCAAAAATTAAAATAATTTGTATTTCTTTTGAATAATTAAATGGAATTGTTAAATTGTCCTGCAATGAGTTGTCTTGCAGCGAACTGGCTGTAGCGAGTTTGCCTGCTGCAAGTTGGCTGTGGCGAGTTGGCTGCAGTGGGTTTACAGCAGCAAGTTGTCCCATTCCCTTGCAACATTGGGCATATATCCCCATTTCTGTGTATCCTATCACCAGCCCGAATTTATTTATTTTATTTATTAAATGTATATACAGGTAGTCCCTGACTTATGACCATAATTGGGTATAAAATTTCTGTTGCCGAGTGAAACATTTGTGAGTTTTGCCCCATTTACGATCTTTCTTGCCACAGTTAAGTGAACCACTGCAGTTGTTAAGTTAGTAACATGGTTATGCAGTGAATCTCCCCATTGAAAATTTGCTGGTCAGAAGGTTGCAAAAGGTTTTCACATGACCCCAATGCGCTGCAACCATCATAAATATGAATCAATTGCCAAGCATCTGAACTTTCATCACGTGATCATGGGGATGCTGCAATGGTCATAAGTTTGGTCCTAAGTCACTTTTGTCAGTGCCGTTGTAACTTTGAACTGTCACTAAATGAACTGTTGTCAGTCAAGGACTACTTATATTGCCCATCTTGCCTAGAGCTGACTCCAGGAGGCTTACAACCAATAAAAGCAACAAGATAAAACTTTAAAATATTAAAACAATAAGTATTGACTCTAAAATTGATTTAAAAATTAACAAAGATGACAAGGAAATGAGCAAGATGCACATGGGGAGGAGATGGGGTCTTAGCTCAGTCAACCATCTCCAGTATGACATGCCCAGGGCCTCAGGTCAGTTGGCAGAGACAAGTGTTCAGGGCCCTTCAGAAGGCCAAAGGGATCAGTGCAGATTTCACCTCACGGGGCACACTGTTCCAGAGGGCAGAAGCCACAGCAGAAAAGGGTCTTCTTCTTCTGGACATCATCAGCCGGAATTCCTTGACTGACGGGATCTGCAGCAAGCCCCCTTTGTAAGTTTGGGTGGAATGGGCCAATCTCACTGAGGTGAGACAGTTCCTCAGATAATTCTTAAAATTCAGCCAATGGGATGGCAGAACAAAATAGCAACTAACTAGTGTCATATCTCTAATCTTATCTCCTATGCTCAGTTTGTATTTTGCTGGGGTGTGTGTGTTAGCTAAGGGTCAGCAATTAAAATAGAATAATTAATCAGTGGAATGAATTGCCTCCAAAGTTGTAGGTGCTCTGACACTGAAGCACGAGTGTTAAACTCACATCGTCACAGCGGTGTCACGTGACATATCGGGACTTTTCACCCCTTCGCTAAACCTGGCATGGAGCATGGCCAGCATGTGACGCATCAGGCCCACAGGCCGGGAGTTTGGCAGCCCTGCACTAGACGTTCTTAAGAAGAGATTGGTCAACATTTATCTGAAATGGTATACAGTTTCCTGCTAGAGCAGGGGATTGGACTAGAAGACCTCCAAGGTCTCTTGCAACTCTGTTATTCTACTAATACAAGAGCCATTTGTTGCTCTGCAATATTGCAGCAGACACTTCCTCTCAGAATGGCCAGGAAAAATGGAATGGAAAGGTGTCAGGATGATGCCTTTGCTGTTGGAGGAAAGAAGGGAATCCTGCAAAGAGAATGAGGTGGCAATTCTTACCATTAGGAAGCAATTCATCCAGCACCTCCAGATGAAGCATGGCAGAAGTTTCTTCAGTGTTATAAAATTGTAGAAACTTGGTCTGCTAGTTTTCAATTTGCAAATAAGGCCTATGGTATATGGCAGAACACTGGAGGGTAGGTAACACTCAGATCAACAAGTCTAAATCCATGTCTCAATGATCATAAATCCTTCCATTCCCCGCCACCCAGTCACAGCTGAAGAAGCTTCTTGGAAGAGAACAGAAAAGTCTTCAAAGAAAAACCAGAAAGTCCAGTTGCCTCTTGAAAAAGCACCTTTGAGACAACCACGAGCTGCATGACTGAGAATCTCAATAAACAAAACACATATTATTTTTTCTACAGTTAAGCTTGACTTAAGATTTCAGACAGACTTTTTAACCAATTGCTGTGGAACAATAGCCAGAAGCACTGGGATGTTACAGACAGGTGCCAAGCAAAACGAGTAAGAAAAATACCCAAAACAAAGATGCTTTTTCGCCCAAATAATAGATGAAATTTCCAGTCTGATGAAACATTGCTACAGCTTTATAGGAATAATGAAATATGAGAGAAAACAGGTTTGCATTTTGCAGGTTCTCAGCTGTTTTTATTGGTTATTTCTATTGACTGTTCTGCTGTTCAGAGAAGTGTAAGTTCTCTCAGAGCTTGACATAAAGTTTTCTTTGATATTATATGGAAATATTTAAGTCTACTAAGTAAGTGTTTGGTTCAAAGTTTCAGCATAGACTTCTGAAAAGATTAAATCACAAAGGAATTAAAATTTAGCCATTCCAAATGCAAATTGTTGTTCTTTACATACTCATTTCCAACATTCAGTTCAGAACGATATATCCAGATGTGAAAAAGGACAAGCCCCTATCAGTTTTGATTTGTGTGCAAGGGGAATTTGCAACAACCACAGCTTCCAGGACAAGCTATACCTGCTGAAATTCTTTTTTTCTGGAAGACTAAACATAGCATTTATTTTATTGTAGTTTTACATGAGCTTGTCCTGTGCCCTATTTGTTAAAGGATGTTTTTATTCAGGAAAGCTCCACAAACACAATATTAATAGTCTGTATTTAATAATCAAATTGAGAACAATTCCTTAATAAAAATAAAACATGGTGTGTTCACCTTTAATAGCCGTGTAACTCGGGCCTTAAAGAAACTATTCCACAATTCTATACCTATTTACTGAGGACCAGTTTTAGCAATAGCATTTATATTTGAGAACTGTAGCGCTGTAAAGGAAAGAACACTTATCATGTCCACATTCTTCTTTCACAAGAGCAGTCATCTCTAGGGATGCTTTTGACCTAAATGAGAATGAACAATATGAGAGCATCTTGAAGTTGAAGGAGAGGAAAATTTAAGCTTATTTTACATTAAAGCCTATGTCAACCTACAGAACTTAACAGACCAAGTTTTCCCCCCCTTGAGATGAAGATAACAGGCTAGGTTTTGGGAAAGGTTCTGTTTCTATGATGATATTAAAGGCATCAGGTTGTAAAAAAAAAGGGTAACAATCCCCTCCTTAATGTGAATCACCTTGATATCATTGCAGACAGATTTCTCCCATCTAATTATCAATTACCTAGTTTACAGGGAATCTACTAAAGTCCACCAGACCTAGAAGAGCTTACTTCTAAGCATTGAGAACAAGGCTCTGTTTGTACTAGTTTTCTGGATTTGTTTTGTTCATTTCCTTAAACTGGGGTTAAAGATATCTATAGATGACCTTGTTACCAACTTAACTGTAGATTTCAACAATGTACAAGTCACTAAGATGGTGGGTACATTGCTATAGAAACTAAAGCTACCAGCTTTTCTGTGCCAGTGTTTCAAAAAGTAATGTAAGTAATATTTATTCACGTACTGAAGTATTTTAAGAAAGTGGGTCAAAATTAAATCTTTTCATGCTTAGTTTGAAAAAGAGACACTATGGTGGCGGGAACATTGTTCAGCTTCCAACACCACTGGCTGTGGCTAATGGATTAAACAGCATTTAAAGAATTATTAAGTCTATCCACCCCTGCATAGCCTCACCTTGTTTTACTAATTCCGCAGTGTCTTTTAGCAATACTTTATAAATGAATGCCATTTTTCCCCATGGGAGGTCTAGTAGGCATTTTCTATATGGAATAATGTCATTAAAATATTTAACTTTTTGCCAGTTAATAAAGATTTGACTCCTAGAAGAGGAAGATTTTGGGGCATTTAAAAGTTTGGCTATAAAGGATTTGGGGTGTGGGGGTTCAAAGAGGTTGATAAAGATATTCCTGAAAGTAATCCATTTGGAAGTAAAGGCTTGCATTAAGGAATGTATTTAAACATCTCTGTATATCTTTGAAGGTTTAGCAGTGTAGATTTTAAGAGTCTTATCAAAATGAGAACTAAACACTGGAGAAAGAGAAAAAAACAGATGCCAAGATTCTAGCTTTTCTGTTTTTAACTGAGATATGTCTGTGTTTGATAAAGTAATATGCAAGTTTGTTTTCCTATACATTTGTCTTTCAAGTACATTGTCTTTTAAGATATTTAAGGAATTATATGGCATGACTAATAATCAGAAGTACAGTTCTTCAGACATTATTGAATTCAGTCAGCCTTGTCTCCTTCATACAGTATTCCATCTACACTAGTGATTTTATAAGTGTCAATAAAGTGTTTCCTCAAGTTCCCTAGCATTCCTCTCATATCAGCTTTCTTGACTTGTTTCTGCTTAAATAGTCTGTGTGATTATATTTAGAAAATGCTTTGGCATGTGCCTGTAAGGAAGGAATCCCAGTTTTGTACATTATTTTGAAATTTAATAATGTTTTTAATTGAAATGAAACAGTATTTTGATTCAATCTTTCAAGCGAGCACTGCTTTCCAGCATTAGTGTGCATCCACGAATAAATGCACTCTTCATTTTTAATTCATACATAGGTATCCTTGTTTATTTATATCCTGTCTTTCATTTAGGAGTTTAAGGTAGTATATTTTGCAGTCCCTCCTAGATTTTGTCACAATCGCAGTCCCATAAAGTACTGAATTGAATGGCTGAGAGAATCTGAATCTTTCTGCATTTAGCCCAATACCTTAGCCAATGCATCACACCAGCTCATGAGGTGTATGTAGAAATTAAATTTTATTATATTCTCTTAAGATATTCCTCCCCAGTCTTCCCATGCTTTATTACTATCTAAAAACCCTTATATTCAAAACAATGTTATATTAAAACACTTTTGATGGGACTGATTGATGACACAGTCTTGGCCTGATGAGTAATTATGGTTTCTTAGTAAAAGACAGAAAAACATGAGGTCTTGTACTTGTTGGTCCTAACAATCATAAGTGGATTAATAATTTGACCTATCCCAGAAATGAATATGTAGACTCCAATGAATATTCTCAAAAGTGCTTTTTCAAAAGGCAACTGGACTGTTTCCCCCCCCCCCTCCCTCCAATGAAGATGAAGAAGTTGCGCTTCTCATCCAAGAAACTTCATCGGTTCTGGCAGCATGGTGGGGGCAATGGAGGAATTAGTTCTGACATAGCCCCCACCATCCTGCCAGAACCAATGAAGATTCTTGGATGAGAAGCGAAACATCATCTTCCTTAAGGAAAAAACAGCCCAGTTGCCTTTTGAAAAAGCATGTTTGAGACAACTATAACCTGGATGACTGAGAATCTCTATAGACACTCCAATGGGTTGTTATGGACAGGGAAGGAAGACTACCTCATTTAAAGCAACTTTACCCAAAATATCTTTGCCTGCTTCTGTGCCCTTTGTCTTCCTTCTATACATTATTTTTTCCTTTTCCATCATAAGTATCATTTTTCAAATATTACTATTTTATAATCATAACTATTATTTCCTGTGCAAGAAACAACCTTTTGTCTTTTTTTATCCTATTACAACGTTCAATACCTAAAGTGGCTCATACCATCCAGAATAATGTATGTTACAATTTGCCATTGAAAATGGGGATTACAGACTCCCTGTCTTTCATCCTGATTTTCTTGTTCTGCTTGTTGGAGAACTTGCTGATCTCACATGAAGAAATCTCACTCTTAAACAAAATCCATCTTGAGGCATTATGAAAAGTGGGCCAATACAAGATTTACAAAATAATGTACAAGCTTTTGTATCTTTAAGAATGCTATATACCAAGAAAGAAGGATGAAGAAGAAAACGGGGGAGAGATGCATCTGCATACTTACCATAAATTTTTACTTTATTTTTCTGTGTCTTTAAAAGAAATTACCTCGACTGATAAAATTGTGGGGTTTGAACAACTTGAGGTTAGAGAATTGTTCAAGAGAAAGTAGCTTTGGTTGTCGGAGTGGGTTTCTCTTTTCTTGGGTAGTTTGGATATATTTCTTTTCACATTTAAATGTAGAAGAATTTTGGCATCTTCTTTCATAGAAGTGGGAACAAGTTGCCCTCCAAATGATGATGAACTGTAACTCCTACTATCCATTACTTTTACCTTTCCTGCTGGAATGGTTAGGGGTGGAATTCCAATGTCTCCCATACTTGCTCTCAAGCAGGAGTCTCCAAACTGGCTGAGGAATTCTGGGAGTTGAAGTCCACAAGTCTTTAAGTTGCCAAGTCTAGAGAGCCCTGCTCTGTAGGCATAGGAATATTCTTCCAAAAGATGCAACAAGGTAAGCAAGTAGAAATGATCAATCTCTATTTTCAAATGTTAGCTGGAGGTTTGCTTGTTGCAAATCTTAAGCCGTATTTATGGGTAAGCCACCAGAAAGCAACACATCAGAAAATGGTATGTGTAAATCTATAGTTGATAGAGCAAATAGCTTAAGAATGGACAGCTATCAATTCTTTTATGGAAATGTTGAAGACCTGCTTAAAGTCCTGCATTGATGCAGTAAAGTCAGTATCAACAGGAAGAGTTCCATAACTGAGCAACCATTTCTACAAAGGTTCTTCCAATTTTACCATTTCCTGTATTAATAGTTCCATGGAGACATTAACTGGTTTAGTAAACCTCTTTTTGCAGAAAAAGCTGGTCTTTCAGAAATTCTGTAATATAGAAAGTTTTTGTTTCAAATTCAGACAAATACGGAAAAATGTAACTACCTTTTTTTTTTTTGAGAGAGAGAGAGAGATCTAACGGCTAAGGATAAGATGTCTGACTGCTTAAATTTGTAATCAAGTATTTTTAAAATATTCTATATTGAATAATAAGAACGTTGATTTTTCAAGTCAGTTCAAACTTTGTTACAGGTCAATGACTCATGTTCTTTTAAAAAACGTTTGTGATACAAAGTACAAAGGGGCATAATAAGAGGCATGTAGCTGTAGCTGCACATTGCCTACTTTGTTGTCAGCAATGCACAAATTCTACAGGCCACAAATGTAACCTTTGCAATCTCGAAGTGTTATCTCGGGCTCTTTATCTTCCAAAAGAGGATATAATCCTTCTATCCAACCTGGAAATGAGCTAAGAGGTGATAGTAACTCACTGCAGGTGTCTGAGTGATAGTACAGCAGAATATGACTCCTTGATTCAATGCGCCCATCTTTGCAGGGATAAAGACTTTTGTCATAGGTGAATTTCTGGTATGTATTCTGCAAAACAGCTTAATGGTAAGATCTTCAATCTCAATAGTGTAAAGGCTTTCCAAAGTTTGTTATCTGTAATTTGGACCAGATATGATTTACATTGAATTTGTTTCTTCAGAAATGTGTTAGTAATTTCTTGTGGTGGCAACAACTCTCCTAGTCCCCAATAAAAATCTTGTGGCACGGTGAGCAAGACAGGGTAGCTTGCAGTTTGTTTGTTTTTTTAAACTGTGCTAGTTGTGCTTGCTTGTTGTGTCGACAAGCAAATCCTGAAGCACTGTTTTTTAAAAAAAATCTCTACCTGCTTGAATTCTGCATGGCTCTTTGTAATTAAAACTAAAGGTTACAGAATCGGTAACAAAAAAAGAGAAATCTGTTTGTTTACTGACCCTCTTCTTCCAAGAGCTCTGTTAGTGGACTCCCATAAAGAGAATGGGGAAAGGTCTTTCAAAATGAGTAGCTGATTTCTCCTCCAAGCTGGTTTCAGAGCATAATGCAATGTTAGTGATAACAAAATGTATTTAAGGGCTGCAAAAATTGCACTATGAGAGTCGGATTTTTAGCCCATTGTTTTGCTCCAGATTACTTTTTGGCTGTGTGCTTTGCAGCTTTTGAGAGGCTCTTTTGCAGCTTTTATTCTCTCCCCCCCCCATTTCCTAAACTACTGTTCTTAAGTAAAGAAACTACTTAAAGCTTAGTATATAACTTAGTGGAACTGGCAAAATCTTTGCTGCTTTCCCTTCTCTGCTGGAAATGATTTCTTTTTCTTCCATTCAATCTTGTCTGATTTTCGAAGAATCGTTTGGAGAAGTCCCTGCAGTTTTCATGGCAAGGTTTTTAGAAGTGGTTTGCTACTGCTTCCTTTCTAAACCTGAGCAAAAATGACTGGCCTGAGGTCACCCAGCTTGCTTTGTGCCTAACATGGAACTAGAAATCATGGTCTCCTGGTTTTTAGCCTGATGCTTTATCCACTACACCAGTGGTTCTCAACCTTTCCTTCACCACAGGCATCCTTTAAATACCTTTTGTGACCAGGAACTATGGGCATGGACCCCCAAGACTTAACTCAAGATTTAAATCATAATATTTCCTCAAGCCTTCACGGACGCCCTGTGACAACATCACGCACCCTCTCCCCCTGGGTCTGTGGATCACCTGTTGAGAACCTCCACACTACACCAAACTGGCTCTCCTTATTATAATATAGATGAAGTAAAAGAGGACTGCTTAAGAAGTATCCCCCCCCCCATAGCTTAAGAATCAAACCTGTAAAATACCACCATGCCAGGTAATGGAAACGTTACTCTGATTGTGAAACTTACGGTCAGGAGTTCTGCCTTGGTCTACGCACTTCAGTATGTTTCTCATTACACAGATGAAATAGATACATGCAGTTGTGTAGCCCTGCCTTCCTTAACTGCGCTTTTTGAGGTTAAAAGATTGGGCAAAAATATACTCTGTGGGTGATGGGAGCGCAATGCAAAAGCTTATGCAATAACCAAAAGTAAAATCAAAACCAGTTTTCTTGGAATACTGTTACAAAGACATGGCTATTATAGTGCCAAACTACAATCTATCTATCCTTAGACATCTCTGACATAATCATTCCTTTACAAAATATATTCAGATTAGTTTCTTTTTTAAAGGAATGATTATGTCAGAGATGTCTAAGGATAGAAAGGGTAGGGTAGAAAAGCTCTTCCTGAACTCCTTGCTCAAAATTCTGAATTTTTACTGACCCTTTTTTTAACGCCTAAAAGTTCTCTGCCCAGTTTGGTAGCAAAATCTAGGCAACTCCGTGATTTAAAAACAAAACAAAACACCCTAACCGTGATCTTGTAAACACTTGGATGGAAGACTACTGGTTAATCTCATGACTGTAGGATAGACTGGAAAGGTAAAAAAAAACAACCATGAAAATGGCAATGGGCATTCAGTATTTTTGCCAAGAAAAGTAATAGCCATGTCATGAAATTACTAGGAGTTGCATCTGACTTTAAGGAAGCATCACTTAAAAAGTTAGAATATCAGATAATATTGACAAAGAGCAGCCTAAATGCTGTATCAGTACTGAACATCAGCAAAGTTAGAAGCTGAGAAAAGAATGGCTTTGGGTTTTTCTGTGCTTAAAGAATCTTATTATTTTAAAACTGGAAGGCAATGTAGATAAGTTGGTTCCTAAAAACTGCAAAATTAAATGTTGACTTCTCAGAATGTATTGCATGCCACCGATGGCCAGACAGCCATATTGCATCTATTTTTCCCCCCAAATTAAGTCTACAGGCACATTTAGTGACTGTTCAAAGTTACAATGGCACTGAAACAAGTGACTTATGACCACTTTCCCACTCTTATGACCATTGCAGTATCTCCATGGTTATGTGATTTACATTTGGAGAACTTGAGAACTGACTCACATTTATGACGGTTGCAATGATCCCCTTTTGCAACCTTCTGGCAAACGAAGCTGATGGGGAAGCCAGAGTCACTTAACCGTGCTACTAATGTAACAACTGCAATGATTCACTTAACAAAGGTGGCAAGAAAAGTCATAAAATGGGGCAAAACGCACAACAAATTTTTCACTTAGCAACAGAAATTTTGGGCTCAATTGCGGTTGTAAGAACTATCTGTATATTCCACCTCTTTATACAACTGAAGACAATATACATCCTGCTCCAGCATCCTAATTTTCACCACATCAGCAACCATGTGAAATTGGTTGGACTGACAGAGACCAACTGGTCCAAAGTCACCCTACCTTTCATTCCTAAGGGAAGTCTAGAACTCATAGTCTCCCATTTCCTAGCCCAGACATTAATTTTAGTAATGTAAGGTATGACTTAAACTTTTCAGGTATTTTTTTTCTTATAAATGTTACCAGTTGCCATCAAGTAGAGTATAAATTGAATAAATAAATAAACTCCTCTGCCAGCCCCAGGCAATAGAGACAGGATAGAGATTAGCAGTGGGTGCAGCAAATTTCACACTGGTATAGTTTTCTGCTGACTCAAGGGTGGTTGGAGACTTCAACTCAGCCACAGCCATGGAGGAAATGTCAGAGATTGCCCCCAGCTGTTGCCATAATTCTTTCTCTCAGAACATGGTGTGTTGTGGGAAGTCAAGGACTCAGAGTAGAGCAGATCCTTTCCTGCAAATGCAAGTAACATTAGCGCTGAAGATCAGCTTGCACAACAGCAAAGAACTTGCTTTCTCTCTCTATATATATATATATATATTTCCTCCGTAACTTTGTATTTATCAAGGTGAGGTATGGCCAAATATAATATCTCTTGTATTGTTCAGCCTTAGACTGCTCATCACCTCTCCTTGCTAACTTTAGCCATCACTGAAAGATCCCACTGCATATTGTACTTTGAGACAAGACATGTTGGGATCCAGAAGATACAACTAGGGAACTCATGGATATTTCAATACCTTCTTTTGCTAAGGAGGACACTAAATATTGCTTGAACTTGTACTATCGTTTTTGTCTTTGCTTGCTAACACATCCTTCATTCACGGTCTCTTCATTCAGTCTATTTCTTCCTTCCATTTTCCTTCTTTTGCTTTCAAATAAATATCATTGGATAAATATCTGTTTGCACTACAAGGCTGTGATCTCTCTTGCGCTCATGTTTCTATATCACCCTGTGCAACAGTCCTATACAGACCTGGTCCAACAAAATAATCTCTTCAGTCTAAGGAGGAGATTAGATCAAGGTCTTGGAGATGTTAGCCTATTGCTCTTAATTATAAATGAGATTATCTTATGGTTTAGTAATAATGTTTAAGGAAAATGTGCCTGTAGAGGTATATGGAGGATAGATGTTGGTGGAACCAAGACCATATGATCATTTCATGGCAACAGGTGAAATGTAAAAAAGTCATCACAGTCTCCTCTCATTTAGTTACAATAATCCGTTTTCAGAGATTTTTAGGATTCATCAATGGTCTTTGGAACTTAGTTAATATTTCTCTACTTTGTAGCAAGAAGAATACAGGACTCTTGAGTGTTCTGCCGTTTCTTTAAATTAAACCCCCACTTGAATATCATTCCAAGCCTTGAATGTTAGTTACTCCAATGAAACTGTTATAGAAAGCACTCACTTTAATGCTACCATTTATGCTCTGCATTATCCACTGCAATGAAGATATAAATGGGCCACCTTGCATATGATACACAAATGTTTCTACCCTTGAAGTGGTTCATAACTGGCTAAACAAAACCAGCGCATTTAAAATATTAACCTAACAATACTCTATATTCAAGATGAATTCCTAGGCAAGTACTGCTGTTGTTTTTTATTTTATCTTCCCACCCTATATTTTTTAGAAAAGTCCTCACATTATGTCTCTGGATCATTGCTTAATTATATGTTCTCTGTAGTTAATAGCACTTTTTCTTATTTTGTTTTCATTTTGCTTGTGGCAAATTGGTGGAATGTGTTCTTGGAATTGTTTCGGTGTACACCTAGTTTAATGGCAGGCACAGAAAAACCCAGTTATGAACAACGTGGATAAGTGAGATATAGAAACCTGCTGTGGCAACTGCTTTTGCAGATCTGCTGCTGAACTGGTGGTAGCACTTCCATATGCACTGGTATTTAAACAAAGAAAAAGTGGTAAATGGCTGTAATTCTTTGTAGGGAGCACTAAAGCACAGGAAGTTACTACAGTTAAGAGTTCCCTAGTTTGGAAAAGTAGTGTTTTTAATCTATCACGCTGCTCTCTGCATTAGCATAGGCCTTATGCCTTTCTTCTGGTGTTTCAAAAGTGATTCAGGAAAACAATCTTTTGGCTAATACAATGTAAGCTAAATTAAAGATGTTCCTAAATTAACATCTTCCTGTCTTAAGTTAGAAGTGTCCTTGGAAATCCTGGGCTAACCCACCATTCTCTCAGCCTCAGTATCTAGGTCCAATATAAATCTCTTACAAACCCCAGGACAATAATAACATTCTAATATAGTTTTGGGAGGAGTGAAACGAACAAACCTCCACTTAATCCAGGTAAGACCGGGCTATTATAGTTAGAGACTGTGAGATAACCAGAATTTTGTAGATAGTATGAATATATCTTGCTATCTACAAAATTGTATCTTGATATATCTGTCGAGTATAATTCTTGACAGATACATCCTCTTCAAGGTAATTTAGGAAGTCTGGATCTAGTTTGTATCGTTGGTGGACACAACTTTGAAAGCTTTGATGCCTATCAACAGATAAGGCTGCCCAGATCATGCATAAACAGGGTTTTTGGAGAAAATCAGTACAGGTAGCCTTCGACTTATGATGACAACCGAGCCCCAAATTTCTGTAACTAAGCTAGACAGATGTTAAATTAATGTTGTCCTATTTTATGACTTGCCACAGTTGTTAAGTGAATCACTGCAGTTGTTAAGTTAGTAATACGGTTGCTAAGTGAATCTGGCTTCCCCATTGACTTTGCTGGTCACAAAAGATGATCACATGACCCCGAGACACTGCAACTATCATAAATATGAACCAGTTGCCAAGAGTCTGAATTTTGATCACATGACCATGGGGATGGTGCAATAGCTGTATTTGTGAAAAACGGTCACTAAACGTTTACTAAATGAATGTTGTGAGTAGAAGACTACCTGTATAGCAATTTCCAGGAAAAAAAGGGGGGGTGGCAGAGGACTTCCAGTTTCGTTTACTGGCCCTAGAACTACTGCCTTCTGTAGTAGGTTAAGGGGTGAAGCTTATGTTGCTTAGCAACTACATTATGTTTTCCCTGATTCTGAGTAACATAACTAGCCAGATAAGCATTGTGGTGTTTATAATACTGAAACAGTTGGCCATAAGAGAAGAACCACTTGGGACAAGTGAGCCTTAAATTAGGAAACGGCCAAATGGTGCTAATTCCCCTATCTTTTTGTCTGCAGATAATCACTGAGAGAAAATAAACAAAATGTCACAGAATAAGTCGCGTAAGAAGTTGAATGGATGGTTCTGGGGCAAAAAAGGTGCAAAGACTCAGAAAACCAGCATTTGGGTAAGTTGAAAAACAAGATATCAGTTGAAATCATCCAATGATTATACAACCGCATTAATATATTTCTGCCTCCCCAATGTTGTAGAATTCCAGTTTGTGTTGTCATCACAATCTTGGCCAGGAAATGCTGCTGCACAAGTTTTCTTTGATCATGTGTGTGTGTGTGTGTGTGTGTGTGTACGCGCACACTTGCTTTTAGTACATTTTAGTATTTGCCAGGAAGCTAAAAATTCTATATAAACAAATCAAAATAACTTTAAACAGATTGCATATATATTTTGGTTTCACTACAGATTTTGATATTTTTTAGAAAGTATGGAAAGGTTTAATTTTGGCCATATTTTTTTTGTTGCATAATAGTGGGAAAGAGATAGAGAGAAGAGAGTAAAAACCCAGGTTGAAATTGTCCAGAGGCATTATGAGTCATGTTACTAAGCTGTCTCATGATTATCATATCAGTAAAACTCTGTGTCTCCATCTGAAAATATTTTTTTTAGCAGGGAAAGAAGTCCTTTCTGGTAGATTGGATATTGCTCCTAACTACTACTACTACTAGTAGTAGTAGTAGTAGTAGTAATAGTAGACTAGGAACTCTGGATCCAGTTTGTATGGTTGGTACCAGAGATAACAGCCATAATCTGAAAGAAGAGCAGGGAAAGCAATGTGCAGCATGCCAAATATAAGAAGAGAGTGGGATAAGATAGTCCTTGACTTACAGCAGTTCATTTAGTGACCGTTCAAAGTTACAACAGCACTGAAAAAAGTGACATGATCATTTTTCACACTTACAACCATTGCAGCATCTCCGTGGTCATGTGATCAAATTTTGGATTCCTGGCAACTGACTCATAATTATGATGGATGCAGAGTCCTGGGGTCATGTGATCACCTTTTGCGAACTTCTGACAAGCAAAATCAATGGTGTCACTACCTTAACAACTGCAGTGATTTACTTAACAGTTGCAGTGATTTACTTAAACAACTGTGGCAAGAAAGGTCGTAAAATGGAGCAAAATTCACTTAACATATGTCTCACTTAGTAATAGAAACTTTGGGCTTGATTGTAGTCGTAAGTGGAGGACTACCTGTAGTCTGTAGACTGAAATAAAATCAGCACTTGATGGGAAGAGAAGCAGAAGTAGAATTCTTTTGCGCCTAAAGTAAGCAACTCTGTTCATAATCATGGTTTATCTGCTTTCTGTAGCAGGAGACAAACCACAGCCCTTAACTGTAAGGCTGTAAAGCAAATGTACAAAAATGTTCCTACCCGCTCAATCTCTCATAAAACCGTCCCCTCCCAGTGACTCTCCTAAAACTAGCTGTCTCTCATCTGCTACTAGTGGCAGTTTGAAGTGCAATACCTTCTATAAATCCTTCACCAATTAAATTAAAATAAGATGCTTTTGGAGAACTGTAGATATGGGAAAAGGCTGATTGACTGCAAGTCAGCTAACTGCTGTGCAGGGATTGGTCAAACAAGCACCCCAGTGTGTGTGTGTTGGAATGGCTCAATCCTAAAATGTTTCCACCTCCCCTAAGAAGGACAATTTGGGTGGGCATCCATCAAGTCACTTCCTGTAAAACTTGCCCAAAACATGTGTTCTCTACTGCAGTTCCTATTTGGTCTCTACAATGTGACATTACAGGTAGTCCTTGACTTATGACCACAATCGAGCCCAAAATATCTGTTGCTAAGAGAGACAGTTGTTAAGTGAATTTTGCCCCATTTTACGACCTTTCTTGCCACAGTTAAATTTAATCACTGCCGTTGTTGTTAAGTTAGTAACACAGCTGTTAAATAAATCTAGCTTCCTCATTGACTTTGCTTGTCAGAAGGTCGCAAAAGATGATCACATGACCCCAGGACTCTGCAATCGTCATAATTATGAGTCAGTTGCCAAGAATCTAAAATTTGATCACATGACCACGGGGATGCTGCAATGATTGTAAGTGTGAAAAATGGTCATAAGTCACTTGTTTAGTGCCATTGTAACTTTGAATGGTCACTAATTGAACTATTGTAAGTCAAGGATTATCTGTATTATTCAATCAATTTTCACTTAATTTGATTTAATTAATTCTGTTCAAGATCTCATTATTTTATTATTATTCTATTTTTTCCTGTTCTATGCTGAACATTTAATTAATCCTCAATTTACAACCACAATTGAGCCCAAAATTTGTGTTGCTAAGCAAGACAGCAGTTAAGTGAGTTTTGCTCCATTTTATGACCTTTCTTGCCACAGTTAAATTTAATCACTGCCGTTGTTAAGGTAGTAACACAGCTGTTAAATAAATCTAGCTTCCCTATTGACTTTGCTGATCAGAAGGTCATATGATCATATGACCCCAGGACAATGCAACCGTCATAAATACATGCCAGTTGCCAAGTGTCCAAATTTTGATCCCTTGACCATGGGAAACTGCAATGGTCATGTGAAAAATGATCATAAGTCACTTTTTTCAGTGCCATTGTAACTTTGAACGGCCACTAAATGAATGGCTTTAAGTCAATGACTACCTGTAATCTTTCTATGTTTGCTATGCTCATTAAATGCTCCTGAATTATTGGTCTAAGTCAGGGCTATGAAACTCCCGGCTTGGGGACTGAATGCGTCACGCGCTGGCCCCACCCACACCCATTTTAGCAAAGGGGAAAAAAGTCCTGATATATGACGTGAAACCGTGACAATATGAGTTTGACAATCCTGTAAGTTATCTGTATCTTCTCATTGCCTGGACACCAGCACATTTGTGACTCTCAGTGGGGATCTGAATTTAATTTGCCTTTCAAAAGTTACGTCTCTGCTTGCTCATGATATTTTCTTACTCCAGTTCTACTATGATACCTAGCTTGTCTTTTCCGGATTAGACTCCTCCTACTTGAATATCATTTGTTCAGAAAGCTCTTTTCCTTATGTACAGTATAGAAAGACAGATTTGCCCCTTAGAAAAACTATTGTTGAGTCAAAGGCTGGTTGAACAAGGCGATTGGAGTTATGATCATCTTCTTTCCATGTTTAGTGTGAAGCTGGTGCAAATATCAAGCAAGAACCTGGAAACAATTTGAAATGTTATCTAACCTTCTATGTAAAATGTAAAGACTTAACCTAAGTGTCCCTCTTTTGATGTCAGTGCTTGCTGTACTAGAATTATATTTTGGTATGTCCTCCATTAGCTGTTTCAGGGGACAAAATACTTGCTAAATATGGCTATGTATAAAAAAGACTGCTTTTTAATAATAATAATAATAATAATAACAACAACAACAACAACAATAACAGTAATAATAATAATAATAATAATACCCTCAAACTGAATATATTATCAATATTCTACTAAATCTATGACTAATTTGAAAATGTCTTATTTTTCCTTCAACTAGATGTACCTTCCCCTGCCTATTTGCCTATTTCATCCTGGGACGTAACAATCTTTTTAATCAGCTCTCAAGGTTCTGTAAGAAATTTCATCTTTGAATTGTAGCTCCCAACCCTACTTTTGTAGCCCTAAGGTTTCCCAGAATCTCACCCCAATGAAATTCAGAAACAAATAATTGATCTGTACTGTTACAATCTTCTGCATTTTTTTTTTTACAAAATAAACCCAAAATAGGTGCATAAGACTTAACATAATCTATTGTAATTGTTTTTAGTTAATACTCTTCCTCTTGGTTAGGCTGCTTAGTCAATGTTCTTTCTATGGGCTTTAAATGCTGGAAAAAAATATGAAAAGCATAGCACCCAACACAAAATGTTAGGGGATGGGTAGCCCATCAAGCCTGTAATACATTGTACATGTTTTAAAAACAAAGCCCTAAAAATATTGATACAGACACTTGCTTGAGCTAATTATTCTTTACTTTAGGAATGCTTGGTGTCAATATTTCCCCTGCTGCCCTCCCCATTTCAAGTATTTTCTCTTATTTGGTATAAAAAAATAGTATGTTTTATTGCTCTCTTGGGGCAGAGGGCCATGAAAGTTAGTGGGTTTTTTTCCTGCTGTTCTACATTTTTTAAATAGTAACATTAATAATCCTTAGTAACATAAATATAGACTTTAAACTATTAGGAAAAAACAACGTGCTTGAAAGAAACAAAATAAAGCTAATAAAAGAAGTAAAACCAAACACAATAAAAAAATAGAGAACAAAAAAGAAAATAGAGAAATAGTTTATCAAAAAAAATATTCAGTAATAGTACGGTTATACACAACAAAGGAGAATATTGCACTGCACGGTGGTGCAATGGTTAGAGTGCAATACTGCAGGCTACGTCTGCTGACTGCTGGCTGCCTGCAATTTGGCAGTTCAAATCTCACTAGGCTCAAGGTTGACTCAGCATTCCATCCTTCTGAGGTGGGTAAAATGAAGACCCAATTGTTGGGGGCAATATACTGACTCTGTAAACCGCTTAGAGAGGGCTGTAAAGCACTGTGAAGCGGTATATAAGTGTAAGTGCTATTGCTATTGCTATATTTATAACTCGGGCTTGAAATGAAAGGTCCTTGGTGCTCTCTGAGCTTGGTTGTTTTCTTGTAGTTGTTTCATTACCCAAACTGGTAACATTCATCACTACACAATATACAACAATTAATATTTTCAGATTTATCTCCTTTTCTTTGAGGCAAAGACTTAAATTTTATAGGCATTCAAATCACTGAGGTTCAAATTTTAAACGTTGACTTAAGCCTAGACCACATAGAATCCAGTGGTGGGATTGCAATAACTTAACAACCGGTTCTCTGGCTGGGTAGGCGTGGCCGGTTGATCACGTGATTGGTGGATGACATCACTCATCACACCCAACCCTGCCTCCCAGCCACTCACCTCAAAGGCAGAGGTAGGATTCAGCTGGTTGGGGCCAATCCCAGCACTGGCTAGCCCCACCCCACCCATTTTTTGGCTGGTTTTTTGACTCTTTTTTTGGCCGTTTTCAGGCTGGTTTCAGACTGGTTTCTCAGGCACTTTTCAGCACCCAAACGGTCTGTTTTTTGGGTGGTTTTGGGGGCATTTGTTTGGCCCTTTTTCAGGCCATTTTCAGGCTGTTTTCAGGCCGTTTTTAGGCGGTTTCCAGGCTGTTTTTTGGACTATTTTCAGGCTGGTTTTGGGCTGTTTTCAGGCCATTTTGGGGGGCCGTTTTCAGAAAAATGGCCCAAAATGGCCCTGAAAATGACTGAAAAAGGCATGAAAAATGGTCAAAAATGGGTCACAAACCAGCCCAAAAAATGGTCCGGAAAACAGACCGAAAAAGAAGCAGGGGTGGGGCCAGCCAGTGGTGGGATTTGCCAGTTTGCTCACCTGCACAGAATCTTAACTAGTTTTGGGATTCAGCCGGTTCGGGCCAGTTCAGGAGAACTGGTATTAAAAATTCTGGCTGGCCCCGTCCCTCCCCTTCCATGAGTCCTGATGTGCTCCGTTTTGGCTCCCAGGTAAGTGCAGGGAGGCCCACTAGGCCCAAAATGGGATGTGGGGGATGCAGCACCCCCCCCAGCCCATTTTTGCTCCCAGGAGGCTGCAGGGAGACCTAGCCTGTAAGGCTGGGGCACCCAATCGATCTATTTGCTGCGTCCCAGCCTCCCAGATGATTGGCTGAGTCTTCTTTTGTTACCCTGCACAGGAGAATGGGGCTGGAAAGCAGATTAGTGGGGTGGGGAGGGAATGGGGATTTTGCAGTATCCTTCCCCTGGAGTGGAATTCTGCCTGGAGAATTCTGGGAACTGAAGTCCATGCACTTTTAAGTTGCCAAAGTTGAGAAGCATGGATCTACACTAGAGCTTAGGATTTTCCATTCCTGTTTTATTTAGAGTTTGGTG
>JANHFL010003928.1:128787-158263 GCA_032468155.1 Oxyrhabdium leporinum | reverse complement strand
CAAACACAACCCTGATGCGGCCCTCAATGAAATCGAGTTTGACACCTCTGATCTATAAAGTGGTGCCACAGATCACTACTATGAAGTGAGTGCACCATTTTATATAACAACTATTGAAGAACAGCAGAATAAACAACCACAACAATTTGCAGCAACTGCAAAATTAAACTATGAAGCATGAGACACTGACAGTCCTTGCTTATAATTGGACCAATAATTCTCCACTGGCTTTGCTTATCAGAAGCCGGTGGTGAAGGTCGCAAGTGGTGATCATATGGCTGCAGGATGCTGTGACCATTGTAATTGTGAGATAGTTGCCTATGATGTGATCATGATCATGTGGTAATGGCATGACAGAACCAATCATAAGCCTCATTCAGTGCGGTCATACCTTTGAATGGGCTTGATGAGTAGTTTTGAAAGGAGAATTCCCTGTAATTTTTGGCACAAAAATAGGAATATTATCAAATACATTAGACAAGTAATATAATTTTTCACTAATAACTTTTGGTGGGTGTGCCTTTTTTCTTTCCTACAAGCTTAAGACTCCTAAAGGAATTTTAAATCTTATCTACGGTATGAATCTACAGTGAAGGCCATCTATGCCTTTCTCATACTTAAGTCTAATTGATTTGTTCCTGCAAAGTACAAAGTTTAAATGTATTTATGAAGCTGGTATCCTTCTTCCCATTATTTATACAGCGATCGAGCAAACATAGGATGGTTCAATTCACATTTACAGTATTGAGAAACCATTATTTCCAACTAGGTGAAAACTACTAGTGTCAAGTTTCCTTCCTCTCTCCTTACCTTTTATGCTTACAAGCCAAACAGACAAAGCTCTTACATCCAATTTAAACAAATGACAACAACAATAAATATAGATCATCGCATAGGCAGCCAGATGTTCAGACTGGGTTTAACATTTTTGTCACCTATCGAGTCCTTACCAAGGACCTGGGATAGGCAAATTTTGATGTTTGACGGTGTTACAGGTATCGTCGCAGGATGGAAGCTGTTCCAAGTAAAGCCACCTTCTGAAATTGACTGATGGCAAATTTGTCAATGTCTATGGTGTTCAAGTGGTGCTCCAGTTGTTTTGGGATTGCACCCAAGGTGCCTATTACAATTGGTACTACCCTTGCTTACCTTAATGGTATTATTATTGTTGCTGTTTCTGTTATTGTTGTTATAGCTGTGTTTATCCAGAGAGGAAAACAAAAAGCTGTAGAGTTTCCAGAAATCATTACCAGGGAAGATGGGAAGAAAAATTCAGACATTAGGCTAGATCGGGGTGTCAAACTCAATGCCCGCGGGATGCTTAAATCTAGCCTGTGGGGCCTGCCTGGAAACAGCAAAGGACCGGCCTGTGGTGCCCCTGGCAGCAAAAATGGGGCATGGAGGGGCCATGTGCGGCCTCCCTGCACCTTGTTTTTGGCCTGGACGGTCTTCTGCAGCACTCTGCCATCCGTGCCCTGTTCTGGCTGGCAGGATGCTGCAGGAGGCCGTTCAGGCCAAAAATGGGGCATGGGGGGGGTCGCGTGAGCCCCCCCCATGCCCTGTTTTGGCCGGCAGGGTGCTGCAGGAGGCATCCGTCCTGTCTCCCCCCCCCAGCCGGCCTGCAGAGGAGAACTACAGTGCTGATCCGGCCCTCGAAGAAATCCAGTTTGACACCCCTGGGCTAGATGTTTAAGTCAGGAAGTTGCAATTCAAAGCTATTCTCACAATAGAGATTGTAGAATGTAAGCAACAACGATAGGAGATACAACTGTCAAGTTATATTCATACGGAGGAACACCGAAACCAATCCCTTTTCACATCTGCTTTTGGAAGATGGCTCATTAGTTACCACTCTGTTTGCTACTATGAGACTCCTATTCTGGCCACTGTTCATAGTGATATTTTTTGATCCATGAAAATTCAGCAAGCTGCATGTCACTAGGAGCTGCAGCTAGTTCAGAAATTTCATGTGCAAAAGACGGGGGGAAGTGTCTCAATATTGCATTTTGAACAGAAAGCAATACAAAAACATCTGAATATAAGCAAGCTTGATAGTATTAAAAATGCAGGAGACTGAGAATTAGCAAACTAAAAGCCTTTAACCAACATTAACACATCTCAAGGAATGAGTAAAGCAGATTTCAGTGAATACATGGTCTGGTCTGAATCTTGCCACAGAGAAGACTGAGATAGTCATGTAAATGAGGAGATTAATTCTTTACACAGCATGAAAAGGCATTGCATACTACTTGGATGAATAGCCAAAAAAACTATGTCTAAGCCTACAGTTATTTTAAACCCTAAGGGAAGATTAGTTTTTTTGTTTTTTGTTTAAAGCTGACCAGTGTTGTGTTTCTGGTTAAGCTAGTCTAGGTTCATGGCAATATCTTTTTGAATTTCTCTCCAGCTTTGTCTTAAGATCATAGGAAGAGGCTGATGGATTTGACAGCTAGTCAAACAAATCTGCCGATAATCCTGGGAAACCTGCAAGCAGAAGAGGTTAACAGCTGCCTCTCTCGTGGTTCTCCTACTAATAGTATTTAGGGCTACATTTTCTATCAATGTGAAGTTTCCATATACCCAGCATTACTTGCAGCTAACTGATAAACCTTATCCTCCATGAATTTGGTTAATCCTCTTATGAAGACATCTAAGCAAACGGCCTTCTCCATATCTTCTGGTGGGAGAGTCTATGGATTAGTTATGCACCAACTGTGGGGAATAGGTGTTTTCTTTTGTTTGTGTGTTGTAATCCTTCTGCCAATCAGATTCACTGGATGCTCTAGAGATCTCTCAGCATTCCACAATTGGGGGCTTGCCAGATATATTGGATTTCAGCTAAGATAAGTCCTAACTGGAGACATTATACAAAGACCTTAGAAAGTTCTCTGGAGAAGGCTCTGATGCAGCAAATGCTAGAACAGGGGTGTCAAACTCAGGTCACCATGGCAGCATCATGTGCCGTATTGGGACTTTTTTCCCTTTTCCTAAACCAGGCCTGGGCGTGGCCAACGCGTAACGCATCCGACCCACAGGCCGGGAGTTTGACAGCCCTCTGCTAGAAGAAAAGAGAGGAGGATCAGGAAGCTAGATGGACTCAGTCACAGTGGCAATGAGTACACTGATGGAAAACCTCAAGGACTAGGCTAGGGACAGATTGTCAAGGAGAAAATCTGTTCACGTGGGCACTAAAAGTCAACATCTACTTGGTAGAACCTAGTCAAACCAATCAAATCCAAGTTAGTTCAAGCAATGGCCCTAGTTCAATGGGCAATCTAACACAATTGGAGAGTGCTATGATAGGATGTTTCAGGACTTTATTTTAGGAGGGGGTCTTCTGAACTTTCACTGCTTCCAAATGTTTTCTCCTTCTTTTAATGCCTTCCCTGAATTTGCCTACAGCAGGCCAAGGGAAGGTTGATATAATATTATACAAGTAGTCCTCGATTTACAATCACAATTGAGCCCAAAATTTATGTTGCTAAGTGAGACATTTGTTAAGTGAGTTTGGCCCCATTTTACGACCTTTCTTAATTCTTAAGTGAATCACTGAAGTTGTTAAGTTAGTGACATGGTTGTTAACTGAATCTGACTTCCCCATTAATTTTGTCAGAATGTTGCAAAAGGTGATCACATGACCCCAGGACACTGTAACCATCATAAGTATGAGTCAGTTGCCAAGCATCTGAATTTTGATTACGCGACTATTAGGATGCTGTAATGGTTGTTAAGTGTGAAAAATGGTGATAAGTTACTGATGTTGGAACTTCGAATGGTCATTAAATGAACTGTTGTAAATCAAGGACTACCTATACAAAAGTGTAAAAATATTTCCCTGTCAACCCTACACTTATATTACATATTTGTATTAGTCTTGATTATCTTCCTTGGTGTTTTTCATCATCCCTTAACTTAAAATCTCCATACGCAAAGCCTTATCTTGCTACATGATCCATGATTATTTTTATTTACCATTTTCTAGTTCTATGCAATATATTTAAAAGTATCCCCAATCTATCTTTGTTAAGGGCATTATGATATTGGCAAATTGATTTTCCATCCATGAATACAGCATCTTTTCTGCCTGTCTTCTACCATTTCTTTAGCGATTTCTAACACTCGTCCTATTTACCATGTTGCAGTATCTAAATGTTTAAGTAATTAAAGTCAAGCAGCAGTAGCTGAGCATTTTTGTTCCATTCCATTTGTTCTCATTCTATACCTATTTGTTGTTCATTTGGATAAGAACCACTGAACAGTGATGCTAGAAATGAAGTTCTTCCCTAGATTTAACAGAATGGACCTCTGTGTAGAATAGATCAAAGCAGAGTGCAGAGTAACCACTTTTAAATGCAAAAAATTAGGGTAACCTTGTCCAATAGGGGATCCCTATGCGATGGGCTTTTATTTCTATAATTCCCATCAAGCCAAACACCATACGATATATAGGTAATCCTTGATCTTCGGCCACCATTGAGTCCAAAATTTCTGCTGCCAAGCAAAACAGTTAAGTGAGTTTGCCCCATTTTGCGTCCTTTATTGCCATAGTGATTAAGCGCATCACTGCAATTGTTAAATTAGTGACATGGTTGTTAAGTAAACCTGGCTTCCCCATTGATTTGGTTTGTCAGAAGCTCAGCGGATCTTCTGTGGATCATATGACCCAGGGACACTGCAAACGTTATAAATACATGCCAGTTGCAAAGCATTTGAATTTTGGTCAGGTGACCATGGGGATGTTGCAACGATCGTAAGTGTGAAAAACGGTCCTAAGTTGCCCTTTTTCAGTGCCATTGTAACCGTGAATGGTGTCCAAACAAATGGTTGTAAGTCAAGGGCTACCCATTTAAGAATCAACGTATCGAAAAGGAAGATGGGTTTAGGGCCCAATAAAGGCTGTCGGGATTAATTTGGACCTAGCTGAATCTGTTTGAATGTTCTCATTTTATAATGCTTAATTTTTAGTAAAGACCAGGATTCAAACATATTAGGAAGCCAGAGCGTGCAATCCTGCATTTTTCACTCCTGATTGGCAAAAGCTGTACTCACACTATGATCATCACTGTTATATTTTTATCTTAGATTAGACCCTAGTTCTGGAAACTGGCTGCTGGAACTGAGGTCTTATCACCTTTGTTAGGCTAACATATCTGCTTTTATGCTAATGCTGATCACAGAGTGGAGCCTAATGCACCTCAGTGTACAAAATATTTTAAAATGCTAGCATCTTGTCTTCTCCCTCAAAACATACATCATTTAAAAATGCACCAGGCTAAAAATGTACATGCTTGTCTGTCATCTACCGGGGTTTCCATTGTTTTTGCCTAAGGATTTACTTGGACCATTTACAATGTCTGCAACTCCTGTTCTCTGGGAGACTTCCACACCTCAGCGGCAGAGGGAAATACTGAGTGCCAATTGCATTCAAATGAAGTCTTGCCAAGGGCTTGTTCCAGACAGTGTCTGGAGAGACTGAAATCTTTACCTGATTTCCTTAATGCCTGCAAATGCTCTATTGCATTACCAGGGGCTGCTCTTTATTTAAGCAACCTGGCTCTTTCTCTGGCAAAGAAATGCAGGCAAGCCGGTGGGGGGTAGGTTGGTAGGAACGTGTGATTTATCGTTTGGGGGAACTGCTCCCAAGAGAACTAGACGAATGGTAGAAGCAATTCAGGATAAAATAGCCAGAACTAGGAATATCCTCCCTATGTACAGTCTGATTTCTCTCCTACTGGTAATATGGAAGGAAAGCCATTTCTTATTCACTATTAAGAGGTGATGTTCCCTTTGTAAAGCTGATATAGAAAACACATTTGAAAGCCACTTTCCAAATAACATCTTGCACATTTCCTTGTGGGCCGACTGTCTGAGTTTGCCACTTGCAGGTAGTTAGGGTCTTTTTTTCTTTCTTTTTTTTTTTTTGTCAGAGCCCCAATTTGGCTCTGAGCTCTCCTTTAGCAGTACAGACACAAGCAACCACAACACAATAAGATCTTTGCTGAAAGTCATTTGAAGGTTGTTGGCTTGGGCTCCAAGTCTTTTGAGACCCTCTATTTTTTCAGAAGGAGAGAAAGCAACACACCACAGCCCTTGAAGCGGCTTTGCCCATGGTTGTTGGGCCTGCTCCTGTGGCCTATTTGCTTCATGTTCTGAAAGGATGGTTAGAAGTTGAATTGATAAGGATGAAAAGTTAGCAGGCTTGGAATAAAATCTGTCTTCTGGAGGGGTGCTGCTACTATCTCATTCTTAAGATTCCTAAATAATTGGGTTGGAAGTGCTAGCCAACCAACTTTGATGGAGGAAGGATGAACAAGGCATGCAGCACTTAAAATTGTCTCCCATGTGACTCTTTGCAAAACTAGCTTCTGATCAAGAGTTTTCAGCAAATCATTGCTGGCTGAGAGTTGATACAGACCAGGAATTAAGCAAGCAGAAGCCTGTAAACCATGAAGACTCCTAAACCATATGGACCACTCCCTGTATATGTCTCGTTGAACATACTTGTCTCGTACATGTGGTTGCTTTTTTAGTTGCTATGTTCAGAGATTAGTCAACCGGCTTGTCAAGTTGATGTCCTGAGAACATTATTATAAAAGATCTGTGGCTCATGGGTTGTGTTATAAGCAACTCGTTTAATTAGCACTTCAAGGCAGAGCATGGAACCCTGGAAGAGTACCCATTTTTTAAAAATGCTGGAAAAAAATAATCGGCCAACCAACATTTACATCAGACCAAGTGCCAAATTATCTGTGACTCTAAATATGTCTTATTGTGGGATATGCCTCCCTTCCATACCCCAATAGCAGTTATTAATGCAGATGCATAATGAAAATTAGGGCTTCGGTAAGTGAGATGAGTGGTTACGGCACCCTGCTAGAAACCAGGAGATTGTGAGTTCTAGTCCCACTTTAGCATGAAACCAGCTGGGTAATCTTGGGCCGGTCATTCTTTTTCAGTTCTAGGAAGGAGGCAATGGCAAGCCATTTCTGAACTCTTGCCATGAAAACTGCAGAAAGAGAGAGAGAGTGTTTTTTCCTAAGTCACACTTCATTATAATTCTTGTTGCGATGGAAACCCCTAGAAGCTGTGTGCTTTATCTGTTTAAAAAGTTTGTGCTGCCATTTTTTTTTTCTTATGCCATTTGGCAAAATTCAGAGTTTGTTGTTGTTGTTGGAATACTGTGACTGGCTATGCAAGTTAACAGGCCAACTCGCATCTCACGTGAAACCATAATATGGCATCTACCTGACTTTCATGTTGCATGAACTTAGCCAATTAAATTTTAAATCATGGTTTATGGCGTTGTGTAATGTGAGAGCACACCAGCAGACCAGATAATGTTTTGTGCTGGATTTTTATGTGAATTGCATAGTTATTTTTGAACAGTTTATTCTTAATAAGTTTCTGGCAGAAATTCTCTATGAAAGACTACTGTAAAACATGGTAAATAAAAAGGACTGACATCTAACTCATTGGGTATAAACTGAAAACAAATAATGCTAATTTGAAAAATTGAGTTGTAAATCCCCCTCCCCCATCTCAATCATATGCACAGTCAGAAATGAATCCTTTGAGTGCACTGATGTAGAAGAGCAGGTAGAGCTAGGGAGGTGGAGTTGAGCATGCCATCAGCTTAGAATTGTTACGTTCCCACAAATGGTCTAAGTCCAACCCTTCTTGAATTCTATTGACTCTTATCCTGGGTGCCAATTTAGTACTGAACTTTAGTTGACCGGATTCTTGTGTATAAGCTTGAGCAATACATATGTTGATCTGCAAATTAACCTATTTTCTGATCCTTTGCGCCTGACAACTGTAAGTCTGCAAAAATCCCAATGCCCAGTAGGTGGCACCATTTTCTTCCATTTAGCAATCATTGGACTTATGAGTTATGGAGCCCAGATCCCAAATCTCCAGTGTGGGCTAGTCAGTGTGCATTCTTAATTGTGAGAGTAAAGCTGGGAATACAGATCTGCATCCCAGTTAACTCACAATTGCAAACCAAGTTGTAAAACTGGCTTTGTAAGACTTATCTGGAACAACCCTAGCAATTTTTCAACCTCACAGGGCATAATTACTAATGCAGATATCTGTCGAGGATCTTGACGCCACTTAACATTGTATGTGCAGGCCCAACAGCTCAGACTGTTTCGGGTTGGGGTTTTGTTTTGTTTTTTTGGATGCTTGTATTCCTAAAGGGAGTGAGAGTGCAGATATATAGATAATTGAGGATGTGTCTGTATTTGAATGTTTCTCACTTCTTTTGCTCAGGATAAGCAGTAGCAAATGCACTGACATGCAACTATTTGCCAAATGGAATGCTTTAGGCTTATATTCCACGGTCGTATTGCAATTGTGGCAGAGTACTTTAGCACCAAAATTAAATAAATAGGGCTTGTACCAGTAAATGGAATTGCATTCTCATTTTCTGACTTGAACAGGTAAAGACGTCTTCTACGGGATTTTCCTTTCCTCCATTTATACTCCACTTCTTGTTGACATTTCCCCCTAACTATTGACCTTAGTTCTTACGATGGTCATTTTTCTTTCCTTTTCTAAAACGTAGTTGATCCAACTTTGGGGTTTCCTCAAACATATGAATGTCCCCGTTTCTCAGCACCTCTGATTTGCAAGTGCCTGGATGCTGCCATCTGATTTGTGGATTATATGGATGTGAGAAGACTTTATGAGAAGAAGACAACTGGTTCTTCGAAACAAGGCAGCCTCCATGCCTTATTTATAGATCTGCAATACTTTCCCTGCTTAAACAAGAAACATGTCTTTCGATGGGTGAGATCAAAACTCCTCCTGCTGGAAGTATTTCCAGGGTGGCTCCACATTTATGTCCATAGCGCACCTCTGAATGAAAAATGGTTCTGCTTTCCAACCCACCTTCCTCTCTTGATGTGCTACATGATGATCAGTTGTGTGGATTGAATAGCCTTCTGCTACCTGAACGGGACATAAATTCTGGGTGGACATAAATTCTGGGTGGACTTTCACTGTCAGAATGTGTTAACCATCACAGACTCATGGTGAAGCACCTGTGGGTGGAAATCCACACAATGAAAGAACCTCCAGGTTGACAAAAGCCGGAGGACAGCTGAAATCTTGACAGACTGCTGCCTAGTACAGACCTTTCCTGATTTTCTAGTTTTGAAATCCCTTCTCCCTGCCAATTCCCATTTTTGCTTCCTTTTTGAAGGAATGTGCAAGCAATGACAAACTAATGGTTCTTAGATTTATTTATTTCATTAGAAGCTGACTTTGGACTTCACAGCTATCAGAATCTTAACCTGTGTATATTCTGTATTATTTGTTCAAGGGATCAATAAGGAGGAAAGCAAGCCTCAGCGATGCTACCCACTCCAGCTACTGGTAGTTTCCTGTTTACTAGAGCAGCTGCAGGGATGATTTTATGAACCTGGCGTGGGGGTGGGAACCCAGTTATTTAATAATAAGCAAAGGCAGCCCCTTATATATTTTCTCTTTCCTATGCCCCTCTAGCTGTGTCCTAAACTCCCTTTTGCTGCAGCCTGGGTGAAAGATCCTATAAATGTTTAGTTTTCCTTCTCTTTAGAAAATGAAAGGTCCTTGAAGTTTTTGGCAGTGTGCAGCAAATGCTATGGCCTCTTTTGCCCTTTAAAAAAAATCAAGTAGTTAGAGGAGGGAACTAGCAATCTGCTTGCAGCTCCTACATATGCATAATTAATACAGTTTTGTTATTCATAAAGAGGAAAATTGGGAGGTTTCTTTTAAAAATAACAAACTCTTGACTTACAACCGGAGTGCAGAGCTATTGTGATCTTACTATTTGAGAGGCAGGCAATATGTCGTGACAACTTAGTCACCTATTTTATAAAAGCCGAACCAGAGAATATATTCCCAGCCACAAGCACGGTTAGGCTCCACCAGATGTCTTTTCGCTGTTGTTTTTTTCTCCTTATACTTGTATTTTTCCCTGAATTGTTAAACCAGTTGCCTTTTTCCGCCCTGTGCCACACATAAATTTGCCTCTAAATGCAATGGACCCTGGCACGTTATGTTTAAAATTGTCTAGTCATGTAATCTGAAGATCGGCAGAACGGGCAAGCCCCCCCCCCTTTTATTACTCATTATTTTTTGTTGCCTCGTTTTGGAATCCTTGGCTTTTTAGCCGATTTATCCAAATTCATACTTCCTCGGCTAAGCCTTCCCAATACGAATAGCCATACCTTCTGGCAGAATTAACCCTTCGCGCTAGTGAGGAGGGCAAGTTAGCTCGGAGGGACGCGCAGGTATGTGGGGGGCCCTCCAGGACGCGCCTCCTTTCCCCCCCGCTTCACAGGAGAAAAGGGTGTGTGTGTGAATGGGCAGATGGGCTGAAGAGACGAAAGTCTGCTTTAAACTTGAATGCGGGAGCTACGCTTTTCTGGAGATGGGAGCCGCAAATCTCGCGACTGCGGCTCCTATTCCTGCCGCAGCACACGCAGGGTTACAGAGACGTGTGTAGAGAAACGTCTCAGCAATTCTTGTGTGGAGCAGGGAAAAGGGAGGGGAAGGAGGGAGGGGGGAAGCATGGGCATTTTGAAACTGCTGGCTGCCGTCTGCTGATTGGCCGAGGCGAGCGTCTCAGCGTTCCAGCCATGCAGCTCTCCTCCCTCCACTCTGTCCATCCCGGAAGGAATTTCCTTTGCTGCTTGATCTATTGTTGTTGTCAGTGGTCTTTGCTGCGTGTTTTGGTCAGATCAAGTAACCATAGTATCAAAACTATTCCGGCGCCTGCAGAATTTTATACTGAGAAACCTTGTCCCTTTCCCCACACGCTCCTTAATGATGATTTCATACCATGCTTGGGTGGAGGAAGGGAGGGTGGGAAGAATACTCCCACCCCCTTCCCAATGCAGAGATGGCTTTAATTAAAGGGCTCCGTGAATATAGTTTGCTTCCTCTTTTGTAAAGTCGTGTCCGTCCCCCCCCCCCTCCACCTCCGCCTCAGTGCTTGCAAGCAAAGCCCCTTTCGGCGTAAACCTTTATTTTTCACTTTCACGGGTGTCAATAATATTAACGAGATTGTGGGGGTCGTTTGGCTATACTTCTCTTCCCCCACCCCCACCCCCTGCTGCAAGAGGGGACTGTAGGGCAAAACACGTCTCCTCGGCCCCCCCGCCCGCCCACCCGGCCTGTCCGCCTCCCTTGATCTAATGCAAACGTTGAGTTATACGCGGTCGCCTTCGTGGGGAAGAAACATTCATTCATCTGAAGATGCTCAGCACGCGCGCGCATCCACACGCAAACTCGCTCCCGCTTGAGGAGCCGCTCCGCCACTTGCTATTTGTACCTTCTACTGGAGCTAAATATTAAGGTTAGGAGGAGGCTGAGAAAACCTTGGGAGAAAAAGACTCCCTGCAGTCTTGGGGCCGAGATTCTGATCTTTATTTTTATTTTTTTATGTAATAGGGGGAACGGTGCTACCACGAAGAGGTGTGTGGCTTTGTGCCTGTTAAATATTTTTTTCCCCTTGCATCTTAACTTGCACGACCGGGCGAGAGGGCACAAACACACACGTAGACACACACCACCTCACAGCAAAATGAACGGAGGAGGACCGTGGGCATGACCCTCTCTGTTGCCACCGATTTCCTTCACCGCGGCGCCTGGGAAGAGGACAGGCTCGGCGGTGGAAAAACCCTGGCATTTTCTGCTTTGTAACAGCGGCTCTCTTCTTCTCCCTGGGGGTTTGCAATGGCTAATTCCTCCTGAGGCTGACATTTGGCACTTGGGAGGGAGGAAAGAGGATGCAAAGCTGGGGATGAAAGGCGGGGTGGCAGCGGCAGCGGAGGATATTTCTGAGAACAGGAATACAGTATTCTCTGTGAACTGGACTCGCCGTAAAAAAAATTAAAAAAAAATAAAATCCCGGAGCAACGCTGCCCCCTAGAGACCTACCCGCCGCCCTGCACCCAATGACCCGCAGGTTCGCCCCCCAAAGAAAATGCATTTCATTTCATAATTTGCGGGGAGCGGGAAAATCTCGCTATTGAGCTCGGGGGCGGGGTGGGGGGGGGAGGTCAGGAGCACAAACTAATCCTTGCCGCGATGTTCCTGGGAGCCCCTTTTCAAGCCCATGTGGGGCCGCGACTAATTTGACTTTCTGAGCAGTCGTCGCCCTTCCCTCAACTGGTTTATAGAGCCCAGGAGATTGAGGGACGGGAAGGCAACGGAGTGAGGGACTGAGAGCACAGCGGGGCGGGGGGCGGCGGGGGCTAGACGCCTCCAGTGAAGCAGGTCTTTAGTCTCTCTAGGAAGCTTTCTTTGTCTTGCAGAAATGATGTGGATCCTACAACGGATCCTAGCTTACCTCCAGTCATTTCATGCAAGAGAAGCCAGAGGTTGCCGGATGCAACCCAGATGGTGATGATGATGATGATGATGATGATAGCGGGCAACAAAAAACTTTGGGAAGAGTAAAGAGAAGGCATCCCCGTTCCTGGGAGACCTTGGGCAATGCCAGGGAGGAAGCACTGCTGTTGCATGGAGGTTGATCACGCCAAAGGTTGTTGCCCACCTCTGACCTTGCACCCTGAACATCGCTGGGCCTAGTAGGGAGGAATTCAGCCCCTTTCATCAGAGAGCCAGAATTAGCGCACTCCTCTGAAATCGGCATCTGATTTCCCTGCAAAGCAGCCCTCTCTCATCCATGTGGGTTATGCTAGGAACTACTTGAGGCCGTTGATAGTAATAATAATCATTAGCGTTCTGGAGCTGCCAGAGTGGCCCCTGCTGGCCTAAAGAATTGCAGACCGTAACCACATCGCTCCCTTCAGCGCTTTCCAGAATATGTCAAACACTTTTAAATTCTGAAACTGTTCTTATTTTGCTTCTTCAACTCTATTGGCTTTGTGAGAAATATATTGTAAGACTTTAAAATAAGAAAGCCCAGGGACTTCCATCTAATTTAGGATTATGTCCTTAGCGGAATCCAGATTGTTTCCCAATTATGTTCATGATTGTCCTCCCAACTTGCACATGTAGCAGTGATTCTCCTGTTGAATTCTGACCCCTTCCTGACTCTCCTAGTTGATTGCAGGACCTGATGTCTTCATACATGGTATTAGTGTTATCTAACTGGCCCTCTAGATAGGTTGGATTACCCACTCATCTTGAACCACGATTTCCAATGTTCCAGTTGAATGGGATGAATGATGCCTTGTATTTTCCATTTTTGTCTCTACTGTTGGAGCTGTTGGCTTCAAAACCATTTCAAAGTCTGGGGTGCCCATGAGAAATAGTTTTTGTTTTTTTTATTTTACGATGCTCAGCAGGGTATCCGAGAGGCTGCCCTTTCTTTTTATCCCCACAACAATACCCCTGTGAAATACAGGTAGCTCTCAACTTACAACAGTTCATTTAATGGCCATTCAAAGTTACAACGGCACTGAAAAAAGTGACTCATGACCATTTTTCACACTTGTGACCGTTGTAGCATCCCCATGGTCACATTTTTTACATTCATTTAACAACTGACTCACATTTATAACGGTTGCAGTATCCCAGGGTCATGTTTTGCGATCTTCTGACAAGCAAAGTCAATGGGGAAACCAGTTTCACTTAACAGCCATGTTACTAATTTAACAACCGTAGTGATTCACTTAACAAATGCGGCAAGTAAAGTTGTAAAATGGGGCAAAATGCACTTAACACATTTCTCACTTAACAAAATTAATTTTGGGCTCAACTATGGTCGTAAATTGAAGATTACCTGTAGACTGGACTGAGAGAGAGTGATGCCTCAAAGAGTTCCAGTGAGCTGTGAGGTAAGGGGCTTCCAGTCCCAATGGCCAGATAGCTAAATTTATAAAACATGCTAGATTGCCCAGTTCTTCTTTTATGGCGTGGTTCCATCTTAAGAAGGTATTAAGTATAGCTGAGCATTTCCCACAACATAGTCTGTTTATTGGATTTTTTATTTTGGTAAGCTGGCCAGAGACCCCAAGAAGGAGTATTTATTTATTTAAATAAATAAACAAACATGACTTCTGAAGAGATGGTAGAATTGTCAGGAGTGGTGAACCCATTGCCATTGAATTTGTCAGAGTGCACACAGTGTGACTAGGTGAGACAACCCAGCAGCAAATACAGCACACTGGTTTGTATTTACATATAGTGGTTTTATCCCACGAAAGCAAATATACATACAAGTACTTTGATACAGGCCTTGCATAAACAGCACACACGGGGAGAGAGAGATACACCCTCACAGGGTCTCCCTTATAAGACAGACTCTTAAAGTGGTACAAGTCAAATAACCCTGCTGACTCATTGCTACCATTGCATCATCATTACATCATTATAGTATTACAGCGTTACAACATTACAGCAGCTGGTCAGCCATGAAATCATCATTACCCTTTCTTATTGGAAGAGAAACACTTCCATAGACCACAGTATCTCTTTGAACTGAAACTGCAGGATAGCCCATTTTTTTGTGCCTTCCAATAACTTTTGACTTCTGGCAACCTCTTGGCTGAAAATTGCAGTTTTCTTGGCAATATTTTTAGAAGTGATTTGCTGTTGCCTTTTTCATAGGGCTGAGAAAAAGTGACTGGCCCAAAGTCACCAAGCTGGCTTTGTGTCTAAGGCAGGAATAGAATCCAATGTCTCCTAGTTTTTGACACCTTTAGCCTCTACACGTAAACCCATAAATAAGACAGTGATCTTATAATGAATCCTGGACTTACAACCATTCATTTAGTGACCATTAGAAGTTACAACAGCACTGAAACAAGTGACTTAAGATTTTTTCACCCAACCGTTGCAGCATCCCTAAAGTCACATGATCAAAATTGGAATGCCAGGCAACTGGCATGTAGTATTTATGACGATTGCAGTATCCCTGGGTTGTCACCTTTTGCAACCTTCTGACAAGCAAAGTCAACGGGGAAGCCAGATTAACTTAACAACCGTGTTACTAACTTTACAACTGCAATGATCCACTTAAAAACTGTGGCAAGAAAGGTCGTAAAATGGGGCAAAACTTAATGACTTTCTTAGCAATAGAAATTTTGGGTTTAATTGTTGTAAGTCGAGGACTACCTGTTCAGAATGGGTACTTGTTATTTTCACTTGTACCTACAGTACTATATAAATAAGGAGCAGATATTTTGAAATAAAGGAGAGATAGTGATTGCAACGTGCCTACTTTGAAAGTGCACTCTGCCATACAGACATTTTAGCATAATCAGGATCTAATCAGGGTCGAGCTTGATAATTTTACCAATGTGCCAACAAATATAATGTATAAGGCAGAATTATTTCATTTTAAAAGTTAAAGCTTGAGTTTAAACTGTCATTTTAGGCTTAAATTGAAAAGGTGTGTTTTCTGTAATGATTTTTTTTAAAGTCCCTGCATTTCTAGCGTCTGTAAACTGAAATAAACTTATTTTAATTGGATTCATCTGTTCCAGTATGACAAAAAGTAGATCGAACTCTTTTTGCAGGATCAAGGTCGATCAACACCCCCTAGATAAATGGGGCCTTGAGTGACTCCTAACTTTTAAGAACAACAATAAAAACACTGTTTCTTAGTTAACCTGTGGGCTGGAAGAAAGTGTGATGTGAGAACCATGTGTGACAATTTCAGCACGGGCAGTAGGAAACAAATGCTAAGCACAAAGGTCTTTTCTAGTAAATAAATTGCATTTGGTTAGGCTGGTGAACATCTTATGTTCTAGCTTTGTTTTTAATCGATCCTGAATCCTTAAATTTTGTCTGCCCTATTCTAGTTAAACAGTGCTATTTATAATGAAATGGATTCAAAGATCATTTTACTATGTACTTGGGGGTAAATAATGGGAGTCAACATTGGCACAATAAGTGCTGGATTCTGTAGTATGATTAGACTGATATTTTTTTCTCCAAATTTAATTGCTGCTCAGTAAGCACTCTTTAGTGAATGCTATGTGTTACTTAACCTAGAGCTATCCAACAGTGTGTACACTTTTGCAATAAGATAGAATTAGAAGGATTATGCAGACTATTATGTGAGTATTATACCACAAGCCATCTCTAGGATTGTAATTGTGGGAGTCAATACTGTCATATCCAATTATTTTCTCTTTTTATTTTTTATTTTTACTAAGGTACCTCCACAGCTATGCAGGTGGCTTTATGTTGTTAGTTCAGGCTCCAGAGGAACCCATTGAGATGGATAGTTATTCACAGTTGGATGTTTGTGTAGGTTATTCACTGTGGCTCGGTTGTGTAGGTATGCAGTTAAAAAAAAAATAGCATGGAAGTTGACAGAAGAATCAATCATGGAAATCCTGCCTACTAATCCCTCTCCTGCCTGAATGCAGAGGAGTGTGTGTGTGTGTGCGCGCGCGCGCGTGCATGGACACAGCGGGGGGGGGGGGAAGAGGATAGTGCAAAAAACCAACAATCCACACCTTCTAGTGGTTTCAGTTACAGTGTACCTGGAAACATAAAGAAATTGCAGTCACCAGAATAGCAGTCTACAAGGATTTTCAGAAATAAAGGCATTCAGAAGGAAAATTCGGATGAGAGAAACAGCATCAGGGAACTTGTATTGTGCTAGTGAGACGGGTATCACTGCGGTGGGACAAAAGCCAAGTGTAGTTTAGCGGAAATCTTTGTGCATATTTAATTCACTACAGTATTCAGTTGTTTCCAGCAGGGGGCAGAAGTACGTGCACAAGTTTAAGCTTTCTGAACTGCTTGTTCTTTTCATCTGTTTTTCTTACCAGTTTGAGCAAGTGATCAATATTTCCCCCCAGAAGAGTGAATTTAAACGGAGAGACCAGCTTTTTAATTATTATGTTACTTCTTTTTTTGTGTGAAATGTAATCCTACTTGGATAATTGTGCACCTGATGAATGCTTAGTACACAGTGGAACCTTTGGGAATAAGAAATGTGTTGGTCTTTAAGATGCTCTAAGTTATAGGTAGTCCTTGACTTATGACCACAATTGAGCCCAAATTTTCTGTTGCCAAGCAAGACATTTGTGAAGTGAATTTTGCCCCATTTTACAACCTTTCTTGCCACAGTTGCTAAGTGAATCACCGGGGCTGTTAAGTTAGTAACATGGTTATTAAGTGAATGTGGCTTCCCCATTGACTTTGCTAGTCAGAAGGTTACAAATGGTGATCACGTGACCCCGGGATGCTGCAACCATCATAAATATGAACCAGTTGCCAAGCATCCAAACTTTGATCACGTGACCCTGGGGATGCTGCAATGGTCATAAGTGTGAAAAGCAGTCATAAGTCACTTTTTTTCACTGCTGTTGTAACTTTGAACTGTCACTAAATGAACTATTGTAAGGTGAGAACTATCTGCATTTGAGAGGACTGGTAGAGGTTATATGGTGCAGTATACATCTCATGTATGTATGCATGCAAATAATCCTTTTAAATTAACTTTTCATTTTTACCTACTTCCAAGAGGAAATGTGAAATAGGTTATTATTTGAGACACTAGGTAGGAGAACAAACTAAGTTACTTCAGAATCACACCTGAAAGCAGAAAACTAGTGTTTAGAAATCAGTAGAAAAATAATAAAACATTAGTGTTTTTATTGGTTAAGAAGCATTGACCGTATAAATTGTCTTTCCCCACTCCGTTGTCTTGTAAACATGGGTTGTGCTGCAAACTGAGGATATACCAGATCAATCATATGATTGATTTAGCATATACTGAATAATGCTGTTATTGGCAGGAGAAACTCCCTGCTGTTTACCCACAGGGAAAACATTGCATTTCTAAAATAGCGTGGTAATTATTTTGATAAGATTTTAAAGATCTTTACTTCATTACATGCCCTCTCCAACATCTCAAATTGAATTTGTGCTAGAGAAACAGAGTAGCTTGCGTGGGGTAATTCTTAAATGTTAAGACTAGGTTTAGATATGATGAAAACCTGGGGAACAGTGATGTTGGGTGCCTTTTAAAGTAGCCAGATCTTTAACCAACAGGCAGAACTACATGTGTATAAAAATTGCAGCTGAATTCTCAGCAGGCTATTTTGTAATATTTACCTAAGTTGCCTGCATACAAATGTTCAGTATACACTAGTGTTTCTCTAGCCTCAGCAATTTTAAGGTGTGTTGACTTCAACATGCTGACTGGGGAATTTGGGGAGTTGAAGTTCACATATCTTAAAGAGTTTTTGAGGCTGAGAGACAGGAGTATACACCAGTACATATTGTTCATCTCTTTTTTTCCAGGTGTGTGTGTGTTTTCTCAGAATGCAAATAGCATATGTCCCTGCAAGTTGGTGATGTTTACTGAATGTATATGTCATGCAGAAAAGTCTTCACTACCTGAAAATTGTATCATCCATCTTATTTGAAAGCTGGTTCTTGCAATTCATTCCAAAAATGTTAGTTGTTCAGTATTTTTCAAAAAAACTTGTTGAACACATGTGAAATTCCAAGTGATCTGGAGTTGTAATGGTTTTAAATAATAAATTATTTGGTCTCAGTTTGTAATTTAGGAATAATGGCATGTTGGTTGAATACATTAGTTAATTTTTTTTGGCACCTTCTGTTATCATGTCTGACTAAGAAAACTTGGATGACTCTGTCCTTGTTTTGTTTCAGCTATGGTTGAATTGGAAGCTAGTTTGCCCAAGAACTAATTATGATTTGTTCTTGGTTTATTATTCCAGCTTGCTAGGAGAATTTCCCAATTCATATTTAAACTAATCTGGATTCATTATGTTGTTGAAGGAGAAAAACCAGAAATCTTGCACATTCATGTTCATAATTAACTTAAGCTTTGAATGTGGCTGCTGTGAACACCTTTAACAATATTATACAATATTTAATCTGCACTACAATGAGCCAGTTTTTGAGACAATGTAAAGCATATTCTTTTGTTTGTGTACATTTTTGTTGGTTTTCATGTTGTCTGTAGAAAACAGATCTGGTCTGACTCATAACAATTCATGACCACTGTATAGAATCTTTAAGTTATTTAACAGAAATGAAAAAAAGAAAGTTATGCTTATATAGAAGGGACAACAGATCCAGAATTTAAAGTTGGATAATTTCTATAAAAATGCAAAAGATGATGGATGATTTTCAGCTCTTTAGAATCTCCATATGTGTAACTGATATTTAAAAAAAGAGGAGTAGAAGAACCAAGAAACTCCAAATGATAAGCCAGATGGGGGTCCTTCCATTTGCAATTTGAGAGTTTATTAACACTGACTTCTGAGTTCCAAGAAGTTCTTGCATAGAGCCCCGTAGATGTAGCTATTTCCTATCTGTTGGTAGCCTTATGGCATGGGAAGTAGAAGAATTCATTTATGAAGCACTACAAAGCCAGACTTGCAAAGAAGCAGAGGGGACCTTCTAAGGACCTTCACTGTTATAGATTGTCTTTGATCATTTGAGGGAAGAGAAGGGAGCAGTCTGTAGGGAAGCCTGTAATCTGGATTTGGGCTATGTGTCTATCATCAACCTTAAATTTTCTCTCCCCCTCTAAATCTTCAGTTATTTTGTTATTCAGTTATAGATAATACATTTCCTAAGTTTTTTTGTATCTCCTGTATTATTAACTTACACATAGATGAGAGTAATGTGGCCCAATGAAAAATGATGATGATGATGATGATGATGATGATGATGATGATGATGATGATGATGATGATGATGATATCCATTCATTCACATCCTTGCACTTACTACTATCGAAATATACTTTCATCTAATGATAGTTCCAAATCTCTCTAATTGGAAGAGGGTTGTTTTTTTTTTAATTATTATCATAGTCTGTTGTTCTGCCTTGAGAGCTTTGAAGAATTTCAGAAGAAAATTATTTGAAATAGGACAGTTGTAGCTGGGAATGGAAGGGAGGAAGAAAGATGGTTTGGTAGCAAAGCCACAAAGGTTTAATACTGTGGTTAGGATTTCCATCTCTCTGCCAGAAACTCAAGCTCTCCCACAGGCTACTCTGGCTAATGCAAAAGAATCCATGAGGTTTTGATGTATTAAGCTAATATGCCAGCTAGTCCCTCTTTCCCATTTCATAGTGAGGCTTTTCCAGTAGAGATGTATGCAAGACAGCTTTTATTATCCATTTTGAAGATGGAAGTACGGAGTTACAAGTTATAGATTGCTCTCTGTAGAGCAACGCTAGAGTTTGTCTGTGCACCCTTCTGTAAATTAGACTTCTTGCATCCTGGGATCAGTTGTGACCCTTTAGCTCCTTTTCATCTGTAAAAGAAGATTAAAGTTTATGTCCAGCTTCCAAGAGCCTGCACAAATCCATCTTGCAACCTCTCTTATAAATATATGAAATGACATTATGATAATAATGTAGCATGGAATTCAAATGTTGAGCTCATAGAGTGTCCTTAGATAGCCAGCCCTTTGAGCTTTAAAATGTATGTAGATATTTCATTTATTTATTCATAACATTTCTAGACTGCCCAACTTGAACAATTCTGAGGAGCAGAACATACACAAAACAATAGAAGTGACAATAAAATCCCAAAGATACTGTCATTCAGAAGAACAGCAATCAAACTCTTTTCCCAGCCAAGTCAAAATCAGGCAAAAAAGCACCACAACTCAAAGTCGGGGGGGGGGGGGGAAGCCATATTTTTAAAAGCCAACAAGGCAGGGGTCACAAATTTCTGGGGGATACTGTTCCAGAGGGCAAGTGCCACAACAGAGAAAGCACCCTCTCCCACCCTATGTTTCAATTATTTCCTCATTAGAGATTCTCCAGCTCAGAGAGCACCAAGGACCCCTTATTATCATTGTACCGATTTAACTGTAATGAAGAGAGGCTTTCTATCACCTGATTAATGGCTGGGTACCACTAGTGCAGAGTTGTCCAACTTTGGCAACTTTAAGGCTTGTGGACTTCAACTCCCAGAATTCATCAGCCGGTATGGAAGATGTCATAAGTGATTCAAAGAAATAGTCAGAGATGATAGAACAGCTGTATCTTGAAATAAATGTAGTATTTATAGAATAGAATCTACACACGTACAGAATATGTAGAGACTGAGTGAGGTACTGGAGTTTTAAAGTGAGGGAATGGTTGAAACTACTTCAAATTTTATGTCAGGCTTTTGAGGTTTCACTATATAGTAAAAAGATGACTTAGTTATAACTTTTTTTCCACTCATTCTTTGGTTTGGGAGAAACATTACAAGTAATTAGTTGGTACATTGTACAGATTGATGGGAGGCAGTTTTAAATAATCAATGCTTTTTGCTAGTGGGGCAGAGGTTAGAATGCAGTATTACAGGCTAACTCAGCCTGGAGTTTGATTCTAACAGGGATCGAGTTTGATTCAGTATTCCATCCTTCCAAAGTCAGTAAAATGAGGACCCAGATTGTTGGGGGCAATAGGCTGACATTGTAGATGGTCCAGAGAGTGCTGCAAAACAGTAAGGGGTGGTATGTACATCTAACTGCTTTTGCTATTGCTACTTCTGTTGAGTGTGTAACACACACACTGAAATAATATCCCTAAAATGCATACATAAATGTTAACAGCCCTCAGTGAGATAAATTTATACATATCGGTAAGGAATTTGTAGCTCAGTTTGTAGCTGCATGTATATATGTTGATGTGGGGAAGGGAAGGTTCATGTTTTTTTCAGTTTATTTAAGTATGAACTAGCCAGATAAATGTACGTGCCATAAGTAATCAAGTGATAACTAATAAGTGCTTGGGGAAAGAGTGCTTATTAAAACAAAAACAATTGCAGATACAACTTGGTTATTTTCATTATATTAATACAATGTGGGGTCTACAACAGAATGTTGCATTTCTATCTTGTTGCCAAGAAAACAACATGGATGTGCCATTTATATTTTCTCTCTGTGTGCTTCTCTCTCTCTCTGTAGAGATGGATGGATGGATGATAGGCAGATAGATATTGTTTTGCATTATTGCATTAAGCATATGCTTAATCTTTTTTTTAAAAAAGCTAGTAAAACTTATAATTAGAAGCTTAAGATATATAACTCTTTCCCAGTCATGATGCTTGTTAATATGGACAGAACATGACAGAATCCCTATGCACACAAAATGCTGTGTTCCAAATGCCAAGGAAAAATATTTGCTGTTCTTCAGTCTTGCTAATAGCAGAAAAGCAATGATTAAATGGTGTTTGGAACTGCCAATCTGTAGTTTGTACATTATTGTACAGAGACAGTCTGCCTTTCGCCAAACTTTAGTCAATCACTTTAGTATACATGAGATTTACAGTTCCATATATACTGACTTCTAAAAGAGCAAAGTGCTAAAATCAATTGTGTCATGATGAGTTCCATGTTGTTAATGGGTTTCTTCCAGTGTTCCTCTAAGTTGCTGAATGAATACACAACAACAAGCTGTATTCTCTTCTAAATCTATTACCATATGCCTGTCTTTTTACAGTTCTTTCGGCCATGATGCTCATAGAGTGGATAATTAGCTAAGTGAATTAATTGACATTCATACGTGCAATTAACAAATGGTTACAAGCAACCTGTTCTCTTTGGGAGGACTAAAATTTCTCAGGGACTAGTGTAAAACTACTGTAAAATCATTAAGAGTAAATAATGAGGGTTGATTGCCTTGTATGATTATAGAGGTTGTTTTTTTTTCCCTCAGCTGTAAAAGAATGTAAACAAGCCAGCAGAAGTTGGGGGTGTGTGGTTGAAAAAAACAACCCTATAAAATCTTTTGGAAAATGCCATCTCTGGAGAGATGTGTGCTGGATATGTATTCCAGATAGAATCTGAGCCAGATGGATGGCATGCCATAAACACTATGATGTAGTTGTTTCAAGTGCTTCATCTTCAGTGGCAAAGCCAGTGTTTGCTTAACAGGTTTCCTGTTCAATATTGATTACACAGCAATGAAAAGTGTGTAGCTCTCCCTCTTTCTCTGGGCAATATAGCCATGCTGAAATTCTAATTGGGTAGGAGCTCTGATTGTTGATGAACCTTTACATTTAATTCTTAAAATTACATGCTACAGTAAAAGAATAGCTAGCTATAAAAAAAAACAACAACTCCCAAGGAGGTAATATTTTTCTTTAGCGTAATATAATCAGGTTAAAATAATCTAACCACTATATTGAGGAAAAGTGGGAGAATCCAGAGTAGTTAATTTTTCAGGAAACAAACACTTATACTTCTGTTTTGAAGTTTATAACCTATCTATTGTATTTTTAATACTTGAAAGAGATGTTTGGAAATTACAGGTCTTCAACTTTCAACAGTTCGCTTAGTGAACATTTGAAGTCACAACAGCACTAGAAAAAGTGACTTATGACTGTTTTTCACATTTATGACTATTGCAGCATCCCCATGGTCATGTGATTTACATCTGGATGCTTGACAGCTGACTCACTTTTATGGCGGTTGCAGTGTCCCCGGATCATGTGATTCACTTTTGTGACCTTCTGACAAGCAAAGTCAATGAGGGAACCAGATTTACTTAACTATGTTACTAATTTAACAACTGCAATGATTTACTTAACAAACGTGGCATGGAAAGTCGTAAAATGGGGCAAAACTCACTTAACAAATATCCCACTTAGCAACAGAAAATTTGGGCTCAAGTGTCATAAGTTGAGGACTAGTTGCATATGGTGGTAAATGAAGAACTTTTCCTCCTTCATATTCTATAGCTGTTCTTGGGTGTTAGCATGACCGCAAAGTTGTTTCACTTCACTAGTGCTGTCTGGGGATGCATAGGCATTGCAGACAACCAGCCACTCCCTTCAAAGCAGCTGTGTGAGTCCTCCAAAGAGCATGGCTGCTTTAATGCTTCAGAGAGGAAGGAGGATTGACTTATGCTCTCCATATCTTGTGAGGGAAGCCTTTTCCATGCTTCTCAGAAATCCTTTTGAGTCCCACTACTGACCTCTCAAGGGACCTTTAAGTTTACTCATTGTATATCTATTTCTTGTATTTTTACATCACCAGAATCCAAGCGCTCCATGAAATTTAGAACCTTTAAAATATAAGACAACACTGATAAATGCAAATATAAACAGACCTAATTTCCACTATTTTTCCATCACCAGATAGATCAGTCAACAGAGGGTCACCTCAGTTTAAGGCCATTTGGAATAACTCCATCTTGGCTGAATTTAAAAACAAACATCGGTAGCCGCCAGCTTGATCTCAGGAGGGGAGGAGACTATTTCATGGAACATTTTTCTCTGTCCCTTCAACCTATTTCTTATGGAGTGAGAGCAGGTAATATTAAAATCTGGATTGAATGTACTGGATAGTTTTATTAAGAGATTTATTCCTATTCTCTACTTTCTATTCTTTACCCAGTTATTGATTTCATAAGATCATCTGTCCCTTCATTCCTAATCAATGAATGCTGAGATATCTTTAGTGTTAAACATTTCTCTTTAACAGACTCATTCTTCTTAAGGTTTCATTAAACAGTTTCTAATTTTATACTTAGTTATTTAAAAACTGATATTACATTAGTTATCATTTAATGAAATAATGGAGATGCAATTTTAGGAATATCTTACACAATTATTTTGCTAGCAACTTTACATTTATGTTCCTTTAGAACTTCTTTTGGACAAATACCAACTAGTCCTACAATCTGTTCATTTTAGCCTATCCTTAGTTTCAATTTTGGAGGCTAATTTCTTGATTTTATCATTTCAGTATATGTTGCATATATTCTTCAGTGTAGGCACAAGCAAAGAATACACATGCATGGCCATAACCAATTCCCTCATTTTTTTAGTATTTAATTCTCGTTATTATCTATATTCTGTTTATTTACATAATACTGTATTATTGATATTAGTAATGTTCATGATTTATTTCTCAAAATTCTACCTGCATCCTTTATTGTTAATCTGAGGAAATCTTGGGCAAACTAGGAGTGGATTCTTGCATAAAGGGCTATCAGTTCTGTTTAGGTTTGTTTGAAAACAAGATCCCTGGATTCAGAATTCATTATTGTTTATTATGTATCTTTTTCTCAAGGCTCTGAATAATGGATCCCAGGGTTCAGATAAAAAAGCAACATGAATTTTCTGAACCTAAAATCTACTCATCCCTTATTTAGGGATTAGAGATTTTGTCTCTTTGTCGTGATCAAAACATGCATTTATGCCATCCAAGTAAGGAGAATTGACAGTGACCATTCGTACAATATGATTTTATGCTCCATTTCAAGATCTTTTCAAATGAAGCTCACCCATATATTTATATGTAGATTGTTCCAAAATGTTTCTAGTACCTAGTGGCACTAAATGCCTCCTAATATGTGGAAGATAAAGCACTTCAGGGAAAACTAGCTTGTATATGTTGGCTTTCAAATCCTACTTAGATCTATAAATTTGACTTCTTGACTACTTTGTTGCCAGTAGCGGATTCTATCTCATCATTATCTACCAAACTATCTTCATATAAAGATAGCTTGGTAGATAATGGTAGATAATTTATATGAATGTAAATTCATGTAAATTTCTTCATATAAAGAAACCCACCCATGGCTTTCTGTATACATGGTTTGTTTATAAGAAATGGGTTCATGTACAATGCTAAGCCATAAAGCAAGATTTTATACACCACCATAACTAGGCTTTGGTATTAAGCCAATAAGAGCAAATTATCTCAGCCAGTTCTTCAAAGGATTATCTATGATTATGAATTCCACTTTTAATTTTCCTTTTTTCTTGGATAGAGAAATTTTCTTGGATTGAGGACCCTTCTTTCCCATGATGTCCTCTCAGCTTGTTCGCTCACCTGCTACCTTCTCCTGCAAAGAAAATCCCCTGTTCACTATGTTGCAAGAATTTTTCTATTATGCATACACCTATTCTTGGGAAGATAACTGCCACTTGCAACCCACCTTGATTACATTACATCTTGTCAAAAGCTCTTTCCCTCTTTCAAGCTATACTCTGAGATGGCCAATCTAGCAGAAAAGGCAATGTGATGTAATTAACATTTTTAAAAAATCCTATCTCCTGGCCCAAAAGTCGATGAGTAGATTTGTGTAATGCACCTCATAATCCCAGGAAATGAGATATGGCTCTTCCTTTCCTATGCTTCTGATTGAGGATTAATAGAGGTACCAAGGTGGAGTGTTTCTCCTTACTCCATGTTCTCTTTTCATCTGCCATCCTGACAACTGTCCCAGCAGTATTGCAATCCTGTAGGTCTCCAAACTTGGCAATTTTAAGACTGCGGACTCCCAGAATTCCACAGCCAGCACCTTAAAGTTGTTAAATTTGGAGACTTCTGCTGTAGATTATTGTTTTGTGTGAGCAAGATATCTCATACTGAGAAGGGAGGAGGTTAAATCTTTCCTTTTTATTTCTTCCAACCCAACAGAATGTTGGAAAGCAATTGCACAATGGTAGTCAGGAGTTTGTCCATCCTTCAGTTCTCTGAAAACAGAAGAAAATAAGATTAAACTTGATGTGAGGGGAAGAAATTGACAAAAGAAAGAGTTGGCTTGAAAATGGGCTTGATCTGGAGGGGGCAGTGAGGAAAAACTCTCCAGAAACAAATCTCCCTATGCAATTCTGTGGTTCTTATGACTGCTGCTGGAAATTAGGTTGGAAATAACAGGTGGGATAGAAAATTATGCCAGAAAGCAAATGGGAATTTTTATGGGAGCAAATCTGGAGATAAATTTGGAAATGCCTAGATTAAAAAATGTAGCAACCAAATTAGGTTATTTATTAATTAAAGGTGATGTATTTCTAGAAAATAAAATTCCAGCTTCCAATGATATAAAATCCTCTTTACCCAGAGTTGTTAAATCGTGCAATTCACTATCTTCCATGTCGATCTACTCCAGTTTGCTAAACCTGTTAATGTATGGACTTTCGGGTCTCAGAATTGTGGTTCTCCGTCATGGTAGAGAATACTGGAAATTGAACTCCACACCCAGAAGTCATCCAGGTTGAAGAAGTTTGCTTTAAATTATAAAAAAGAAAAGAGAATCCAGTTAGCTAGATAGGAAAAAGGTTCCTAAATTCATTTTAGGACAATAACCTTATTAGATCAACTGAGATCATACAACAGTATATATTTTTCTGAGCTTTTCTTAGCTGCATGAAGAATCCAAGTGCCTTAGATATTGCTATCACAAGTACAACAAAATGAACTGCAATCAGTTAATATTTGTCATTTTGTAAACTTGATTTTTTTTTTTAACTTAGCTTTTGTTAAGAACAGGAACTAATGTAATTCTTTGCAGATTGCTCTAATCTGGTCAGAATTGTCTTTTGGATTCAGATTCCTGGTTATGTAACCCTGTATTTACTCTCACTCTTGAAATTCATGCCAAATATGTGCAGTCGGGCAACACCCAGCAGGAAGTCTCCAGGGTTGAGAGCAAACATCCAAGTATAGAAAAGAAAGAACAGCTGTAAAGAAATATAGGCATATGGATAATAAACACAAAGCTTTAGAAGCCGAGGCCTTACTCTCCCATGAATCATGACAAAAAGGTGTGATTGCTTTATTCAATCCCCTTTTAACCTTTTCTGTAACTGAAATATGCTCTAATAAAATTCCTCAAAAGTGCCTAGATTTCAAAGGCAAATGAGCCTGTTGGCTTTAGAATGTTATCCAGGAATTATTGCCTCCAATATCTATATCTGGCTTGAACTAAAGTGTGACTTGGTACAAAAACATCTCATCTTCATTTCAAGATTGCTTGGGGAGGGTGAAATGGCCATGTCTATGCAAAGTCCATTGCCAGGGTTGAACAAACATTTGATGTTGCTTCTAGTTTCCAAGAAATAATAATAAAAATGTTTGTACTTAATGTAGAGATATTCAATTTTTCATGCATAAGAGTGACCGAAAGCTTCGATTCTCTTCCACTGGGCATTGTTTTTAAATTGAAGCCTGTGAAAATTCCTTAAAAAAATCCAGACACTGGTACAACTTAGTGACAATGTATGTAAAATAGAAAGCAGAAGTAAAGCACATATTTGCAGGATGGCTTGTTCACCAGCAAGACTTATTGTGAAATACTGTCTTATTCATAGGGCTAGACAAAATGTGTATTTCTGTGCAGTGGAAAACGTTTCTATATCCTTGCTGTGTTATTAAAAGACAACTTTTAATGCACTGAGGATCACTTAGTTTACTTTTCGTTTGCATTATAATTAAATTGAAAATACTATAACATCACTCAACAGAAACGAGAAGTAACAGTAATACGCAAGGGAATGCAGTGCTAGCATGAGTAATCAAGGAATCCAGTTTGACTTCATGGCCAATAGTGCTTACTCTAATTTGGCTGTTGTAGCACTAAAATAGTACAGCCACTTGAAATCCTTTATCAGCAATAGCAGTGGAAAACTTACAATCTGCTCAGTAGTGCCAGAATTAACAATACGTTGCTGTCAGTACCTGGCTGTCTTTTTGGTTTGAATCAACCTTCTGTGCAATGTACGGTAGAATTAACTCCAATGTTTAAAAAAACAATATGAGTGCTATTTCAAAAGAATACTAAATGTGTGTTTCATAAGAGTCCTGCATTAGACCTGACCAGGGCTATGGTCTGGTATTTTGTCAGCAGATGACTCTGAGGAAACTGGATCTCTAGCCTTTTTTGCAATCCAAGCAAAAATGACTGCAGAGGACAATGCTTGGAGATTGGGGGAATAGCAACATCTTAAATATACGAGTTGGGTGGATTCCCTGAAAACGGCCTCAACAACCATATCATCACCGAAACCAGGTTATAACTACAGCCAAAAGTGTTGGGAGAAGAAGGAAAACATTAAAACACAAAAAGCTATGGATAACTTCAATCAGCCTTGGCATGGACTGGGCATAACATGAAGGCGTGTCATGAACTCTTGGCAAAAAAACCCCATAGTTACTGGAATGTGTTTGTGCCATGGTTAGGAAGACATGGAGAATAGTCTTTAGTTTCTTCAAAGTGGGGATCGGCAGTAAATACTTGCTGAGATACAGTTCACCTACCGTACTTTTACCTTGAGCTCAGTTAAAAATAAAAGCTGGTTTAGAAAGGTTTGAGGCAAGTCAGTTCAGTCATTAAAGGTACAATCATCTTAAAGTCATGCTTGACTTTTGTTAAACATCCATGTTATCTTCCTCACAACATGGTGGCAACTTTCCATTGCTTACTTCCCCAACAATGCCCCAATCTCCTACTTTAACCTAAAATCTTGACATTTCCAGTGGCCTTCCATCAAGTATTAATCATGTCCAACCTTGCTGAGCTTGTTTGAGATCAGCAAAAGCCAGCTAGATATTGCCAGATTACTTTGTACTTGTTACCTGGCTTGAAATGTAATTACGGGCACCTCCTTCTGTATTCACAAGCATCACTAAAGTCCATGAAACCAGTTCTTCATAGCGTAACCTTTATTTCTTTGTAGACAGTGTTGACTTGTCTGCTAGGTAGATTCAGCTAACCTAAGTCCATTAAATGGCGTCGACTGGACAATTAGTCTGCATGCTAAATGTTAGATTTAGCAAA